>OMPJ01011048.1:0-11800 GCA_900312935.1 Carapus acus
CCATGCACACGTCCTCAGGTTAGAAAGATAGCTTAGTTCATCCCTAAGCTCCTCATGCCCTCCGAGGATTAAATTTGCTGTCCGCCCCGTCTTTTAAATCAGCACGCCTCGCTGGTTTCACATCGCATTCGGAGGAGGAAAAAGTGGAGCATGCACTTGTAGAGAGGCGAGGTGTCATCATGGGGAGATGAACCTAAATGAGGAAGAGGAAGAAGATTCAGGCCAGGAGTTAAGCCAGGGATGTAATTATCGCTGCCATAGCTCTGAACTCCTCTCTGCCATCGTCTCAGACGCAACCAGTCTCTGCCCAGTTCGCACATATTTCTCCAGATGCGCCACCATCTTATCATTTCAAAGATTCAAGGGACCTTTTTGTTTGACTGAAGTTTTTCAGCAAAGTCCAAACAACTGGAAAGAACTCTTAAGTGAGGATATGAGTGGACGCTAATGCATCTCTACCAAAACCTGAAGAAATTTAAAACTCCTATAAATTAGCGTACATTACAGTGGCTCCATTATGGTGATTCACATCCTCTCTCTACATATGAAGGCTCATCTTCAGTGATGAATTTTAAAGCCCTTGATTTGTGACTTTTTTTTCCATTTCAGGCCTTGAGCATGTCCACACTGTCACTCCCGCTGAATGAGAAGAGTAACGTGGTTCGAGGCAGACGTCAGGAAGCCGCAGCAGCTTTGAAATATCACAGGTGAGAAATGCAAACGTCCCTTTTCTTCTGCCTCAGCTACATTTTTCTTTCCCGAGACTGTTTAAGGTGCAGATAGTCTTGAGACTCCCCGTGTCCCGCTTGGCTGCTTTTGTCCACGGGCTTTATTGGGAGCTCACATTTCCTGCTCAGAGGTTGGAGCAGCACAGAGTTCACTTATCAGTTCTAGGTAAAAAAAGAAAAAGAAAAAAAAAAAAAACCCTCCCTGTCCATAGCCTTTATCGTCTCCATCCTTTTTGTCTGCAGCTGGGGAAACAAAGCACATGGGTATTTGTTCTTGAGACAAAAATAGAAAGTTAATTACCCTCTCGATACCAGTAAAGGAGTGTTAGCTCTATTGAAGATTAGAGACTGTATCACAAACACACACACACACACACACTGCGCCACTCTTTGGATAAAGGACACAACTTGACCTTAATTGACACAATTGTTGCCTCTGTCACTCAAATATGGGAGGAAAACGAAGACAGCGAGCCCCTTAGGTGTGCCTAAAAATACAGTCGCAGCATTTTGACTATTAGAGCGCTTAAAACACATTCAGAGTGACACATGTAGCCACCGTCCAGCTGCGCCTCTGTCCCCAATAATCAAATGCGCGGGGAAATCTCACGGCACGGAGCAAAGTGGTGACAGCAGTCGATGAGGCATTGATTATCTTTAATGGAGGCCAAATAAATGAGACGAGCACAGCTAAAAAGCATGCGCTGAGGGATCGGCCGTGTTTTATATTCGGTCCAATCGGCCTCAATTCAGGGATCAACTGCAGGCTGAAAAGTGAGAGCGGGTTATGTATCATTTTTGTCCTGCTTGTCGGCACTACAAAGAACACTCATCTCTATGGTACACACACTGCTACTTAATTCAGGTTTCTGACACGACAATCACTTTGGATGTCAAATTTTGGCTTCGGATTAGGATATATTTGATGGTGTGTGTCAGAAATCTAAGCGGTAAAACTCCAGTTTGGTTCCTTATTAAACGTCACTAAGGTTTAAGACAAGCCTGCTGATAAAGCGCTGGACAAATATGACTGTTCATTGTCTTCTCCGCAATCTGGGATGGAATTTGGCAGCTGTTTAAGTGTGTGGACGGCATGAGCCACTTTCTCTGATTGTCCCGCGGTCCAAAGGCAACGAGCCTCCCGCCCATCCCCCCGCCTCACTGTCCTGGGGATCGGTGATGACCGCACTTGTCTGGACACTGACGTCTGCCTCCGCTCCGTTAATTATAGACCCTGAGGCGTCAGAACAATGGAGGTGTTTATTTACAATCTTCCCTGATTCGTTTGTGTCCCAGATGGGTGATGAGGGAGTTGCAGGCAAAAATGGAAAAGCGAAAACAATCTGAGCAGAATGAATAGGGCCTGCTGGTGCCCTCTGAAAGCAAACCATGGTGTGTGTGTGTGTGTGTGTTTGTGTGTGTGTGGTGGTTTGGTGACTGATTGATGCTGCTGATGACTACATGTTTGTTCCTGAGGCTGAGCACTTAGAACGTGTTTTGGGCGTTGCGAGCGCGTCCAAAGCGGCGGGTCGATGGCGAACGCTGCAACAATCTGCTGTTTGCGTCAAATAATATTTTGAGGGCATTGTCATGTTTTGTTTAAATGCAAATGTGTGATGGAGCCGAGAAAGCGTTTCAAAATTAACGCGTTGATGCAATGTGAGTGACATTCTTCACTTCGCCATTGACGTCAGAACTTAATAACAGCAGCCACAGCAGTTAAAATGTGTTTTATAAAAAGTACTTCCACAAACATTGTGGCAGTGTTGGAGTATGAAATGCTGTTTGTGGAGGTGATGGTGAATTTTGAAATTCACCATTAGCGATTAGCTAGCGAGGAATTTTTGTTTTTACTCAGCATAATCTTCCCAAACTCACACAAGTCCATAGTTTAGTATTGATATTTGTGTCTTGCTACAGGTAATCACCAATATGAAATGATTGTCTATTGCTGTTGTGTTAAATGTTGTATCGACCTAGTTCAGGGGTCGGCTACCCGCGGCTCTGAAGCTGCGTGCGGCTCTCTAGCGCCGCCCTGGTGGCTCCCTGGAGCATTCTCAAAAACGTGTGGCAATGGATAAAGATGGGAAAAATGTACTTGTTTTGTTTTCATTTGTTTTTTCTGGGAGAAAAATGGGACAAAAAGATTCTTCACATTTTCCAATGTTGTACGAATATTAAAAATAATTTTTTGATTTATTAATAAGGCTTATATAAGGCTTTTAAAATTTTTTGCGGCTCCAGACAGGTTTATTTTTTACTCTTTTGATCAAATATGGCTCTTTCAACATTTTGGGTTGCCGACCCCTGACCTAGTTAGTCAAAGGTCAGAGGCCTGCGTGAGAGTGTGTGACTGGCATGAGGAACAAACGACAGGAAATGTATTTCTTATTTCTAAATTAGTAGTTTCCGAATTTCTGCGAGAGGTTTTTATTCATATCTTGGCAGATTAATTTCCATCCTACTCCTGTCTGAACGTGTCAAATTAACTCGCACACAGATGCAGCTGCTCCCCCTTCCAGGAGCAAACGCGTCAGCTGAGATCAATAAATGAGCTGTTTGAGTTTCACAGCGAAAACGGGAACCGGTGACGGATGTTTTTGTCATGGGGGGGGACGACAGGGGTGGACGGTGGGATGTGAGAGACTCTCAGCGGGTGGAGTCACTTGTCAGTGTGGAAATGATCATCAGCCTGTCACCTTTTAAATCAAATCAAATCAAATTTATCTATATTTAGTGCACATGCACCAACACGCATGGAGCATGATACCGTCTGTGGTCTTTGATTTTTTTTTTTTTTTCTGACCATTATTGCAGCAGAACCTTGAAAACCTTTTTTATTCTGATTCAGACACAGCCCAGGTTTCACATACCACGTCTGCATACCTAGTTTGGACAGGTCCAGAATTGGACCTGAGCTCCCTGTGAGAATCAGGAAAGACAATTTCAAGAAGGATGCACCAAAAAACATAAAAAAGAAAAAGTAATTGAGTGTGAGAACGAAGATAGAGACCTTGGTAGAGGTAATTCAAAAAGAATTGCGAGGGCCGGAGGGATCTCCAAAGGGAGGTCAGCAACTGAGAGAAGTAAATAGATAAAATCCGTGCAGGGAGAGAAGGATCAAGGGAGAAATATTATATTATATCGCACCACTGACGCACCAAATAACCCAGAGTGTAATTTGTAATCACCCAAGTGGATGTTTAGTTTGAGTCTGCCACCTCTGTGTGTGTCCTCAGTGTTTTCCCGTAAGCTCTACTTGAATCGCAGAGGGAACTTAACTCACGCTCCCGCCGGGAAGAACGGTATCGTCCATTACAGAATGACAACGTTAAATTAAAGCACCCTTGCTCTCTTCCAATATCCACCCACAACTTCCACCCACACTCACTGTTAATTAAATCCCGCCAATGGCTCTTCAGAGAGGTGCGGTCACACGCCGTTAGATCGAGCGCGTCGGCTTCTGCAGGTGGCACAGAATGTGCCGTGCTGCAGAAATCCATCTGCTCGCTCAAAGAGAATTGTTAGAGCGGTATTATTTCATTATTTTCTTGTGTTTTTTGTCTGTATCCAGCAGTAGCACCCAGATGGTGATCTATATGTTTTAGGATGGGTCTTTTTTTTCCTCCAAGTGATCCCTCATCTGAGAACTTTGAGAACCTTGAGTCTATCAGCTTTGTGTGGTCCCACGCTGCATCTCTGTGGGTATGTTTGTGTCTGTTTGTGGTTTGACCCACAGAGATAAACAAAAATGACAGGTCGGGTTGCCGTGTGGGGTCTGCGGTGCCGGTGGGACAGCTCTAGCCAGGTGCCGCAGCTCCACAGGTGAAAGGTCAAGCCAACTGTGACAAGATTCCAAACGGTTGGGGCTTGAGTGATTGGCTGGTGAGTCGACTGTGACAGGCCGAAGGCGAAACGAGAGAAATAATGAGATGGAGGCGAAGGAGGACAGGGAGGCTTGTGGACTTCTGGACAAGTGACTATGAATGAATATCTGAGCGGTAAACTGTGTGTGTTTGTGTGTTTATGTGCATACAGAAGAGGGGAGGTGCCACCGGGTCGCCTCGTGTGCTGGAGGAACAATTTGAGGCTTTGGGCTTTGATGCGTCTCCAGCAGCCCGGTGTGAGCTGCGTCTTCTGTTGCGGACGGCGCTCCGGTTTCCTGCGCTCCTGAACGAGACACTTGGCACGCCGATATTTTTTATTTCCCTCCACCGTTTGCGAGTTACTCACGTTCACAGAAAAAACATGGCGGGCAAATTGCGAAGGAACCAGCTCCTGAAAGAAAATGATACTTTTTTTTTTTTTTTGCTAAATTAGCTCATAAATCTTTCTGCCTTCTCTCTGGCTTCATACCAGCAGTTTAATAAACATTTTAGAGCTTTCATCCCTGGTATGTAGGATGTAGAGGTATCATCCATTATCCTCGCATGGGAACTACAAATTCCATTTTAGCAATTTGCTTGGCCTGATGTGCTAGCGTGTAATTTTTATTGCTTTTTTCTTCCTCCTCCTTTATTTCTTCCTTGCTCCCTTTCACAACACTAGCACCCCAACGCCAACTCCTTGCTAGGTCTTGTCAGCTCTACAGGAGGACACGGACAAGTCCTTTGCAAGGAGCCACATCGGTCAAACGTGGCGGCACAGGGTGACAAAGCAGGGGAGGTGGAGGGAGGAGGAAGCGAAGGAGGCAGAGGTGAAGGAGGAGGTGTTTGGTGGAGTAGATTGGACCTAATGTGCTCTCACTTCATCAGTCTCACACAATGGTGTTAAGATTTTGACTCCAAAACCTCAGCACTGTGCTCAGAACTGCTGTGATGGACGCAGCTTGATTCAACAAGCACACACAAACACACACAAGCGCACTTCAACATTTCACAGAGCTCTCATCAGATTGCCTGTATTGATCTTCTGGCCTGGAACAACTTAATGACACAGCTGAGAATGTTTGGCCTCCCTTGCTGCCCATTGAAACTCTGGTTTCTTCCTGTGGACAAGGAGAGATGCCACTTGAGTGTGTGGAGAAAATGGTGGAGTTTTGTTTTTCTACTTTCACTTTCTTTTCACAGGTGGAGGACACATCCTCGAGATGGCCAACTTGACGGTCAATCAACAATTGGCTGAACTGTCATCAATCCTCTACAAAGGGTGCAAAGATGACTGAGTACTTCAGATGTTCAACCTCGAAGGACAGGGAAATACACACACTCACACACGCACATACACATCGTGAATGTCCACTTTCAATTCCAGGTGGAGGCCGACGGCTCGTGTCAGAGCCGTTTGTCCAGGGCCAGCGAGCTCAAAGGACCCAGCTGGTCTCAGTGATTGGACGAGGTCACCGGGGGGACAGAGGGGGGTGCGACAGCAGGGTCTATCTCAGAGACGGACAGAGTCCCCACCTCCAAATACCGACAGAGACACATTAGTCGTTATGAGCCGTTTTGCGGCGGAGGCAGCATTTCCCAAATTGTCTGTCTCTTGTTGATCAAACTGGTGGAGATCTGCTGGTGACTTCCTGCTAGAGTCCAGCAGAATCAGTTCTTGCCGGGCAAGAAATTGTTAATTCATAAAAAAGCTGAAAAAAAGAGCAGAGGGCAGGACACCGCTGTGCTGATATCAGCCGGCCTCGATGTTGACATTCGGATGCCTTATAGACACATCTCGCCATTTTCCATTTAGGGGGGTTTAAACGAATTATTTCTAAGATTCCAGATATTGGCAGGTGAAAGGGTTGCATTATCCTGAAAGAAAGCAAAGCTTTTCCCCCCCCTGTCTCTGCGCCTGTCCCTCATTCCATATTCTGCCGTAGAAGTCTCCATCCGTCAAAACTTCTTGGCGTTTTCACCTTCGTCTGATTCAAAGCCAAAGCCTTTAAACCCCCCCTAAACCTCTCGGAATTCCATTTTCAGAACGCCGACACCGCTACAGGCACCGCCCGAGACAGCCAGGACACGGCCGTGCCCTCCACCTCCATCTCTCCCTTCTCTCCTCTATCCCCTCGCTCCTTCCATCCCTGGGGATCATCACACATTTCTCCTGCTCACCCTAATCTGCCGGCGGGCCACTAGGCAGGTAAGGAGCAGATGCTGAAGATATTTCTCTTCAACTCTGCTCGTAGAACTCTCCCTCTCTCTCCCTCTCTCTCTCTTTTTCTCTTTCCATCTCTCTCCATCCGTCCCTCGGGGCTCCCGTGCAGCTGGGCAAAGCTTTCTCCTGTCTGCATGAAGCTGCTGTCACATGCCAAAGTAGAACATTTATCAGCCCCGGAATTAATGGTGCCACCAACCCACACCACCCGCTGTTACACCACAGCTGGCGTCCGTCCAGACTGCCTGAAAGCAAACCTCTCTTCTTGTAGAGAATTGACGCAGAAAGAATTAGTGCCCCTGCAGTACATGAACATATTTCAAAGCTTTGAGGCCCTTTGAACATTTGGACGCTTGCATCTCAGGCCCATGCCGCATGAAGACGCTGCCAGGGCGACATGCGCTTCGCCAATCCTTAAGCCGAATATGGCATTTTGCCGCTGACCTTTCCCAAACACGTGCGAAGCGGGAAAAGCCGCACGTGATGCCAGTAGAAATGCCAACAGTCTGACGGGAGCGTGGAACATGCCCAGCTAGCAGCGGGGTGCCACGTCTGTGGCTAAAGGTTAGCTTTTGAGGCAGCTAATGATTAGCCGCATCAAAGCTAACGCAGACGCCCGATGACCCGTTTTGATCTCCGTTTGGGAATAACGTGGTGTTAGCAAGACAAAATGCGCTCGCTCTGACGGTACACACAGACACACCCACATAGGTCCTCAAAAGCTAGGTTTGATTACGCACAGCCAGTAAGGCCATAATGTAGTTTTCTCAAATGTCACACATCCACCTTAACGCTATTAGCTCAAATGTATGAGGCACCAAAGTAAACGTGGGGTATCTTCCATGTACAATAATGTGATTTAAAACAAAATGTTAAAAAGTATTATCAAGCTACAATCAAAATGCTAAATGTAAAGGGAAGTGATAAATATTTACCCTCATTTGGAGATGTTTTCGCTTATATATCAGCAAACACCATCGAAGAACATTGACAAATCTAGAATTTTATTAATATTTTTTTATGATTGTGCCTTTTTCATTCCCTAAATGAACGATTTTCCTCCACATTTCAGCATTGCCTTTCCATCTCAGCGTGCACAAATTGCACTAAATAAAAGAAAAAAGTCAACTGTTTGCACAAACAGTGCCCTGCAGCGATCGATGTAACTGAGAAACAGACCTTAATTGTGTGGTTGGGAATTGATTCATTGAGGAATGTAAACATCTTAATCAACGCGTGTTAGCGCTACTCTCACACAACGTTACACCGCAATCCTCACAGTCCCGTGCATGAAAAGAGCCAATTCACCCCTCCGCCATTAATCATGGTTAAGACATGCACAGACACTGGTGTATTGAGCATCGGGTCTGTGTACGCGCACAGTGTGAGTGCCTGTGGATTGACGGTTCAGTTTCTCTTCCTCTGGCTGAGCTCTGTTAAGTTCTTTTCAGATGAGAATGCGGCGTCTGTCTCCACATCGCCGAATGTCAGATAATAATCTTTCCTCAGCTGATGAGCGCCTGGAGCGGGTCTCTTATCAAACCTCGCTTCAAAAAGTCCCTGAAGAGAAGCACACACACACACACAGACACGCACACACAGCTAAGCTTTGGCATCATATTTGACCTGTAGTGCGTCTGCTGTAAAAATAGCACCAAGCTGACACTGGTACATTAAAAAAACTGCAATAAAGGAAATTGTACACATCATCACACAATTTGAGGCCTTCACGCTGAATCAGATGTGAGCAGTTGACTTGCTGTCACCGTTCTCCAAATAGCACAAAGGGAGAAACGACAGTAAACGGCAAAACATTTCGTAAAAATGCACAGCACACCGTTAAAAAGGCAAAACCTTTAGAGTGTGTGTGTGTGTGTGTGCGTGTGCTTGTGCATATGTGTGTGTGACTGTTCAAAGTTGTTACCGCTCTCCACTTTCCAGCTCCTAATTTGACAATCTGAAGTCTTGGGGGGGTTTGCACATGGCTGAGCGGTGTCTGGGGTTGGAGGCCTGTGTGTGTGTGTGTTTGTGTGTGTGTGGGCAGATCGCCCAATTAGGAAACCTCCCCCAAACTACTTTTAGTAGTTTAGCGGAGAACACACAGAAGCACTGATTCGGGAAGTGACGTGGGACCACACACAACCACACAACACAGGATTTCCCTTCACCAAACAAGGGTAAGTTTAGCCCTCAACTCACCTTAGCTTTGCTTACCCGGATGGCAATGAGCGCACTCCTTGTTGCGTCTTTGTTGTCGCACAGTTGTTGACTAATTGTTTCTTTTAAACAAGCCTCATTTTGTTGTTGATTGCTCATAATTAGAGTTGTAAACGCTTTATTTACCAGTGGGGAGGTATCTGTCGCTCCTCGTTAAGAGTACCGTAAATGGAAAAGATAAAGAGGTAGATACACATGTCACGCACAATATGCACATTCTGAGAGTCCAAAGTTTCCTTCATAAGCATTGTATAAACACAATGTACACATATATAACAACAATAATAATGCTGGTACTGATATCAGTTGTCATTATTTGTATTATTACACTTGAACAATCACAGTAAACACAGGACCCCTGAGAACTGAGTACTTTGTGTTATTTGTGGCAAATAGAGCAAAGTGTCCTCACTCTTGGACTGTTGATGCTCCATATCAAAGTCAAACCTCTAAATCCTAAATTTCTGGCTCGCAAAATGGGGCGCAGCTTCTGTCAAACCTCCCATTGCACGCAGCTTTCACGAGCACTCCCCGGAATATTCGCCCTCTGACCCCGCGTGACACTCCCGCTGAGTTACTTTGATGAGCTATCACAACTCCGCAGTCACGCCGCAGAATACCGTACCCGCAGCGCTGCCAGTCTCCCGGCAGCTGCGAGCAGATGCGCTCCACGCCCGGGAAGCGAGGGCGCTGGCCGTGATTGCCGTATCCAGTTTGCGGCTGGCACGCTGACTGACGCTCCGCTGGCAGCCACTTAGCGAGATTAGTTTCTGAAATACACTTCGCTCCTCAGATCCTCCTCCAAAACGCTCCAATCCAAAACAATCAAAGCTTCAATTGTCACATACACAGAACCGCAGATCGGGATAAATAAAGGAATTCATTTTCTTAATGTTCCTGTCTTGAGGCTGATTTCGCGGGGCGTCTTGCTTTGTGTCGCACCTGCTGTGTGTATCTGCTGCTTTACTACATTACTTACTATTTCACACTGTGCTCATCACATTTAAGCACTTATCTCGCCGTTGCTGTTTTGGACTGTAATGACAGTAAACGCACAGAAATAACTAATAAAGACTTAATGATCCAATAATGTCGGCCAAGCTTGCTCGATCTCAGCCAGACAGAATTCAGCCGTCATTGATGGTTGCAGTAACTCTGTATTTGACCCAGTTGTCTCCCTTCACTTTAAATGTTCTCATTAACAACTTAAATATGTCGCTTAATCCCAAAACGTAATGAAGCCTCCCGCCTTAACCCTGTCCTCATTAATTATTCGTTTACTTTAGCTGCAATTGTTCTCCAGTGAATGCTGTATAATTCCTGTAATGAGCAGCAGTATGTTACAGCTAATATGTATGCAAATGAGGCAAAGAGACACAAGGAGCTTTGTCACCAAGTAAATACTTTCAGTTCTATTCCCTCTTTTCCGCTCTTCCTTTCGAGGTGCAAACAGAGCACCTCTGGTTCAAACTAATTTTCAGGAAAGTGTTGCGCCTTTCACCCCTCCGACGACCTGTGAGATATTTGACGAAACAAACAAACTGGCAGAAAAGCATCCAATGTCACCTCGCACCCGCCCTGCGTGTCGCAATAAATGTGAGCGGCGGAAGGGAGAACGTGCGCGCAGGGGTGTCCAAAATTGTTCCAGTTCCCCCTGAGCTGCAATCAAGCGACCTTTAGCGAGATGATGGTGTCTGGATTCGAGTGTCGGAGGTTTGACACGGAATTTACTCAGCAGAGGCAAAGGTACAAACTAGGCAAAGGCAACTGGCACGCCTTCATGAGAGCTCCCAGCAGAGGACATTTTATCCTCTGAGCACACTTTGAAGGTGTGAGGTTTCATGCCACGGCATACATTCGTAGCAAAGCCCAAAGAGGATCAAATAAAGTGATCGAACCCACCTTAGGCAGCTGTGTGTGGCCTTTCTGGACAGGGAGAGACAGATTCCTCTCCCACACTGGGATGTTTGCTTATTTTCTCCTCGCCCTGAGGCGTGGTCAGCTGATCCTGGTGGGCACTTCAGTGAATTGCGCCCAGGTCTGCTCCCCAGAATAACAAAAAGGTATCAACCTTCACTTCACATACAAAGGCAAGAAAAGGATCTGGACGGCCGACAAGGGAGGTTTCTCGGGATCTCAAAGGAAATAAACAAAGCTCCAGCTGCTGAACGCTGGGACCTGGCAGCAACGCGGCACACCAGGGTGCAACAGATACGGAGACTTGAGCTGAGCTTGAAAGTATCCGCAGCCGGAGCCTGACAAGTGGGTGACTCCGGGAAATCAATGAGAGTCAAAACAAGGATTGTCACAAAGCAGGAATATTTCACACTGGCATGACATCGAGCAATACACCAAAATGTGTCTGACACTGAAACTGCAGCTCAGCGTGACGAACGAGGAGCTTCTCCTCCTCAGACTGGTGGATCTCTCTTAATCTGCAATTTGCAATGGGTCAGCACTTTTATCCAAAGCGTGTTTGACATTCTTTGAAAAGACATGTTGGACAGTCCCTAGAGAAGTCTAGCCATCTCTACCTCGTCAGCAGTGACGGCTCAACCGAATCCAAGCGTGCCACATCGAGAAATTTGTCTCCACAGGGGGGCTTCTCTAACCCACCTTCCTCTCCCTTCTCTGCCCTGCTCACACTCCAGCGACTCTGTTTCTCAGTCTGTGCAGCACTGCAGACATTCTCCCCTTTGCCACTTTTGATATTTTGACATTTTGGACACGTTTAACAGTGGGGCGTCTGTTTTTTTTTTTTTTTT
>OMPJ01011048.1:11820-22758 GCA_900312935.1 Carapus acus
TGCATACATCAGCAGCAAAGTGCCAGCGCCGTCTTCATCTTCTTCGCCACACCGAAGCTTGATCTCACATCTGAACCGCTCTGGATCTCGGAAATCGGCGGGGGAGGACAGAGAACAGCCGTGTTCTCATCCTCTGAAGATTTCCTGTTTCTATCAGGTTCATTAGGAGAACAGATTTGACTGCGATGACGATGATTACAACAATGGTTGTTATTGTCACACGCAGGACTGAAACAGCAGGATGGCCAGCGCTCGAACATGCTGGAAATCAGATCACCTGATGACGATGTGTGCGCGCACACACACACCTCGTCACCGAGGAACCAATTAGGCCGCGTCTCAGATTTCATACTGCTCTGCCGCTGCTCGGCATCTGTGCCGCCTGGGAAGTGCGAAGGGAACGAACGGAACGCCTCGCCTCAGAGACGGCTGTGGTCTCATTCTCCGCGTCGCCTTAGCAATTTTTGCTTTCTTGTTCACCGAGGCAACACGCGGACGCTCACACACACACACACTCAGACGCTACAGATGTGATGAGACGTGATGGCCCGTCTTGTCTGATTCGAGGGCATCCGGCCCTGCAGGATATGGCAACATCATTACAAGTGTAATCAGACGCTAATTCATCCTCCCATTGAAAGGTTGGACGTAACGGGGCCGATCATTGGTGCGGGGCGAGGAAACAGACGGCAGGCGGTGATGTAACGCGGTTTGGAGCGCAGGCGTGCACGACGGTTTCTGTTGAGCCACGTTGAAATTTTCGATGTACTCCATTTTCATTCATTTGCCTCCCGCGCAGGCACAACAGTGACTTCCCGCACAGCAGTGCGAAGGAGGATGATCAAATTTCAGCGGCGCCACGTGTAAACATGCCGTTTTATTATGTTATATTATCGCGGCGCCAGGCTGTGCTGGACGCCTGAATAAACACGCATTTGGGACCAATTCTTGGAAGTGGCGCTGGTAGAAAGGCAGCATTATGGCGTGAAATCTGGAGTCAAAATAGCAACGCTTAGAAATGTTTATAACAGGCTCGTTCTTGCCGTCTGGGATCAATCACCCATTGTTGCATCTTGATTTCCTCCTGATTGTCACTTCTCATTCACAAGCGTCCAAACCTGCATTCTGGTTTGTTTTTGTCCCACTAAGCGCGTATTCTGGTCTGTAGTTGTTCTCATTATTTGTGTGCTTCAAAGCAGCAGATGGATAAAAGCAGATTTGGTCGGCGTGCAGCTGCAAATCAGCACCACGAAGCGATGAAGCGAGAAAAAAATAATAAATTGATGACTGCAAAGTAACACACACAAGACATACTGGCCGTTGAAATTGTGGCGTACGAGGGAAACCGGAGCGACGCGCGGCGAGTTGAGGCCTCCACACCTTCTGCTCCCCGTGAGGCGTCTTTGTGAGAGCGTGACTCAGCCTGCGTGACTCAAGGTAAACAGCAGAACTCGGTGGCTTCTGTCTGCAAATGTTTTTGACAAGCTCCGAACGTGATGTGCGGGCAGATATCTTCTTGGAACATGACGTCATACTCATGTTTACAGTGTAAAGAGGTCATGTCGAGGAGTCGGGATGGGGTGGGGCACGTGTGGAAAACTGGTTCGCTTGGTGGATTTATCAAAACATGACTGTTTTTCGCAATAGTCATGAATTTGAAATGTGTTATTTTGTCCTTGAAAATGATTCCCTCTTCTGTGTCTGAATAAGGTTAGGGTTAGGGGAATTAACTTAACCCTCACCCTAACTGCCACTGTAACTGGAGATTTCTTGCAACAGGTTCCTCTGGGATTCATGAGGCAGATTTTATCTTACCATGTTTTATCTTATCTTGTCTTATTTATTTCCTGGATCGCAAGATCAACAGATTAATACAGTGCCTTTCTACCTACCTACCTACCTACCTACCTACCCACCTACCTACCTACCTACCTACCTACCCACCTACCTACCTACCTACCTACCTACCTACCTACCTACCTTTTCTTATCTTACCTTATCTATCCCCATCTTATCTTATCCTTTTTTAAATCTTATCTTATCTTATCTTACCTACCTACCTACCTACTTTTTCCCTATTATATTTTACCCCAGCTCATCTTAACCTATTTTATCTTATCTTTTA
Source organism: Carapus acus (assembly GCA_900312935.1). Lineage (NCBI taxonomy): Eukaryota > Metazoa > Chordata > Actinopteri > Ophidiiformes > Carapidae > Carapus > Carapus acus. The sequence continues at coordinate 13,946 of OMPJ01011048.1, forward strand.
GAGCAATGTGTCCATTTGCACATAGGTCATGAAGTCAGATTTCGCTTTATATTCAATTTTACACAAACAAATTTTCTTATGAAAACTGAAATATGCCCATCTGAATGAAATCCATAATATATGAACTCGATGAATGAGTGTCACTAAATACGAACCCTCTGCCCCTCCTCTCGGCAGTTCCCCCTGACTCCAGAGTCCGTGACAGCGACCCCTGCAGGCCGCGGGACGGCGAAGGACAGTTGGAGGTGGAGCGGGACGCGCGTTGGGGACCGAAGCGGTGAAACCGATCCCAGCTGCCGCTGCCGTCGTCGGGGGAATCGGAGCAACTGCCCACCAGCGCACCACCAGACCCCCCTTAGAACCCCTCCGCCTCCCTCCGTGGGCTGATCACGTGTCCTCGGGGGAGCGTTTACTTTGAGAGAGAGAGAGAGAAAGAGAGAGATAGAGAAAGAGAGAGAGAGAGAGAGTCAGTCAGCCAGCGTGCCCATTACGCACAGTCAGGAGTCGAGGCGGCTAATATTTGTCGGAAAGCCGGCGGTGGAGAAGCGTCCGCGGCTTGTTGACGTGGGGCGTTGGCGGTCAGTCACCAGGCGTGTGTGGAATCCCTGTCACAGACAGAGAGACAGAGATAGAGAGACACACGCCGGCTCACCCAAACTTCTGAGCGCGTCGTCGCGGCGAGAAGCCCCCAGAACCGAGCCGATACCGAGAGCTGTGACGCAGAACCCCAGGTGAGCTGAGACGGTAAGACTTTGTTTACACGCGTGTCTTGTGTGTGTATGTGTGTGAGTATTTGTGCGAGGGCGAGATTCCTAGATGGAATTAGATAATGTGTCTTCTAAAAGAAACCAAAGGCTGCGCGCCAGCGTGACATCACCGGCTCCGCTTTCCTCTGTTTACTAACAAGAGCTAATGACGACGGCGTAGTGTAGAGTAGTCTCGTGTGTGTGTGTGTGTGTGTGTGTAAGGTTGGGGCGGATGGAGTGGGGTGTGATGGTGTTACTGGGACGTGAGTTGGACCTGAAATTGGCACTGAATGTCACCAGTTGGTGTCTCATGGCGGTGTCGGTTTGTGGACATGTGGACTGACCTGAGTTGACTTCAGCCACGCCCCTGAGACACACAGGTAGAATGAAATGGGGACACAAGGGTCTCGCTTTTAACAAGAGAGGACCGACATGGCTCAAGGCAAACCATGTCAACAGCTACTGTCAAAGGGGGCTATCTTGTCTTATCTTATCTTATCTTAAATTGGATTAGTCTATTTATCTTATCTAATTTTATCCGATCTGATCTTATCTTATGTTTGTGTTATACAAACACAATGGTGTCCCTCAGTTCCGAAGGGGAATAAGAATTTATGTAATCAGAAATAACGGAATGTGTCTATTTCATGTTGTCCATTTGAAACACTGAAATTGCGTGTAAGAGTTTTGTTTTTGAGTTTCTTTTAATTAACAATCATGATCAGAAAATGTGCCTTTTCTTGTCTTTTCTTGTCGAATGCATCTTAATTGTTCAAATGAATTCTTTGTTTTTGCAGTACAATGAGAAAATGGGATAATGAGAGCATAATTATGTCTGAATTATCTTCCTCGTAATGATCGAGAGGTTGCTGTTATAAAGCCGAGTGAGCAGAGGTATAGGAACACTTTGGTCTTTTTCGTTAGAGTTACTGATGTGTACACAAAGCTGCGGGTGACAGCGGGCAGACAGGGGGCGTTTTGCCCGAGGACGGGGTAAAATGTCAGCCTAGCATCAATAATGCAGAAGGACGCCAAACGCCGCGTGGCACCTGCTGTCAACCGCGTCTCGTCTCGACTGAAAGCTGCGTTTAGACGCCGGGAAATCGCTCCTAATCTCAAAGCGCGGCTTTCTAGCTCACTAAAAACGGCGCCAGAAGCTGCGCCGCTTATGCAAAAAAAAAAAAAGCTGCGATATTTCCAAGCCCGGAGGCGGCCATTAAGATCTCAAAAGCTGTTTTGGCATCTGGTATGAAATGATTTACTCCTCTGCCTCCTTTCTCGCCCACCAGGATGGCGACGGCTGCGGTTAACAGAGGCAGGTCGCGGCTCGGCGGGGCGTTTAGGTGCGGCGCGGCCCTGCCGGTGACAAGCGCCGCTAAGTTGGGCAAAGGCGGCTGACACCCTCATTCATCACGCATCGACAGGGTGCTGCCGCCCCCTCTACCCCCCACCCACCGCTTCCAATCCCTGCCTGTCCTCCTCTTTGCTCGCTTAGATGATAATAATTAAGACATTATTCCGCTGACAGGAGCAGCACCTCTTCCGGAAGGCAAAGACGCGGTTTTGTGTTTGGGATTATTATAGCCCCGGCGAGTCCCTGGCACTTGTGTGCCCGTTTCCGCTGCAGCTGCGTTGATTTCCCAGAATAGGCGCGAGCATCCACTGTACATTTGTGTACCTGGCTCGCTGTCTTCGGCTCGCAGTTAATTATATGTGCGGCTGCGGATCTGGAGGAGAAGATGTTGTTTTTGTTGTTGTTGTTGTCGTTGCACAGGTGAGGCTCGACTTGAAAGGCCACAGGAAAATAGTTGTTTTCTTCTCTGCCGGGCCCCACATTGAAAATCAGTTTTTGTTTTCTAACAGCAACTTCTGTAAATATGGATCCACGTGATGAAATCGTCAAGGAGACTCCACGTTGTGTACACACTCACTTCAGAAGTGCTACTTCTTGATTAAAACGTCCAGATTTATTAATGCGGCCGTAACAGCGCCGTACCCCGTCGTTCCCCTCAGACGCTCTATTAATCATTGATGAGTAAGAGCGATCCCCAAATGTCAGCAGGCGCAGGATCATTTACTCTTCGATGTGGAGAGGAATGAATCTTTATCCCTCTGCTCTGTTGCAGGTGACTGTCACAGCAATCCATTACGGTAAAAAAGCCATTTGTCACGTCTTTTTTGTTGGCTTGGGGACTTTCTCGTCACCGTTTTAATCACTTTGTTCTCGCAGGTCAGTCATCCAGACAGAACACCCATCATGGAGACGTTTTGCTTTTTTTCCTCGCTCTCAACCTGTCTGCCAATGCCGGCTCGCGCTGAGTTGTATTGAAGAGCTTATCTCAAAGAGTTGGATGCTTTTTGCGTGTGTGTGTGTGCTTTTAGCAGGAGGCCTGCTGAGCAGCTGAGGGGGCGGGCAGGTTGCCTGAGCTCTGCTGAAGTTTGTTGAAGGATTTTCACTCGAAGGGCAAGAAATTCCCCTTCCCTCTGTGTGAGAAATACCCGTGGTGAGCAAGGATGATGTCATGATGATGCCAGCGCGGAGATGAGTTGCAGTGTGTGGGCAGCGGAGACTCGAGTGTCAAAACTTCAGATCGCTTAGTATCCTCAAGTTTGAATATTGGGGCCCTCAAATCCTTTATCGTTTTAAGTCTGACATGAATCCGATTACACAGCAAATCATCCGCTCTCACTAGGATGCTACTTTGACGTTATATTGCAACCCCTGTTTTCTGTTTTTTACTCCACACGTCTGCATGAGTGATGTGCTTATGCTTTTTGTCCATGCCTAGATTGATATTGCCAGATGAAGGGTGGGGAATTTGGCGGTTTGTCAAATATGTTGCATCACAGGATTACGATGGAGAAATGGGGAGTGGGCGTGGTGCCGGTAAGCTTATTTTCAACGCTAGGTTGCATCATCCACCTCTCTTCGCTTGTTTTTAATTCTAATCAGTCTTCCTCGGCGAAGGAAAAATAGCAAAAGTACCACCTCGCCGTGGAGATACTGGAAGTTTGAGCTTATTTTGCGAATACCAAGTGTAATCAGAAGGTGCTGGTTTTTATGCTCAAAGGCAGCTCGCAGCGTCACGGTCCGTGAGTCTGTTGCAGCAGAAGGATGCTGCGGGAAAGTTGGAAAGAGGAAATGGAAGGAGTACGAGGGTTAGGAATCATGAAAAAAACAGGAGGGAGAGGGAAAGCTTTAGCGCCTTCGATGGAAATTTCATAAAGAATTCAGCTGGAGTGGCTTCCTTTTGGTCGCTATCGCTATTGTGTCCTCACTGTACCTGTTTCCAGATGAAAGGAATTCCGTCTGGCTTTTCTGCATGTTTGCCAAAGGTGATGCTGCAAGCAAAGATCCAGCGGGGGGAGTGGCTGTGTTTGTTTAAATTCCGTCATTCCGTAGAGTTGCACCCAACATGGAGCAGCTTTGCTGTTATCAAACTGTTATTATCTTGTCTTGATTTGGGAATACCTCCAGTCAAGACGTAAATTTTCAGTTTCTCAATCCATTCAGTAGATCAAAACAACCAAGCTGCCATGGTGAGTTATGATAAAAACAGAATAGAGAAAAACAGGTTGAGTAGGTGTACAGAATGCGAGTACACCGAGTACACCTCTGATATGTGAATGTACATTGACTCCAATAACTACGGCATATATGAATAAGCTAACAAGTTTACCAAACCCTCCGTCTCACCCCAAATCACCAAATTTATAAATTTCTTCATCCTCTGTGTCGTCACTAAAGAAATCTGCCAACTACAGACGTAGATGAAGCGCCACCTACTCTACTGCTAAGAAGAGGAAGCAGCGCTAAAATTACCGTAATTGCCGTAAATTACTGTAATGTTGAAATTTTAGTGGTACAGGAAGTGGTAATAGATACTAGAGCACAAAAAAGTGCGACTTATACCCAGGAATACTCCTGAAGCGTTTACCGGCGCACATATCGGTATCGGTAAGTTGAGAGTTGGACAATATCGGCATATCGGATATCGGCAAAAAAGTCAATATCGGACATCCCTAGTAAATACCCTAATTTTGTGAGACACGCACAATGACAATGGAAAACATCACATTGATATGCTTTGTGGGAATCTCTCCCTCAGTGACTTTTCTCGCACTGACCAAGACGAAGGCAACTTCAACGACTCCACCTCGGCCCCCAAATTTATTCCAAAGCTGGCGTTTACTTTCATTGGCATTTGGACTCTGTTTGCATCTGCGAGTCGCTGTGTGTGCATGTGTGCGCGTACCGGAGGAGTTTGTGCCTGCATTGGTAATCTGAAAGTTTTAAACGGTGACAGTTTGACAGAATAACCTTAGGGTTGGCGGGGCACAGCGGCGAGGGAATGTCAGCGCCGCCCGCCCGCCCGCCTGCCTGCCAGCATAATGGATCGGCCCCGGCCACCGCGGCACAGCTTACCTTTCCACTCATCAGGGGTTTAATATTCAATTACAGGGGTCCGGTGGTTCAAGCTGCGCTGGATGGCTGATAGAGCAGCCCCACTGATTGATGAGTGGGCATTTGAGTTAAATATCGAACGCGCACAGCTTGCTCCTGAAGGATAATGAAAGAAGACAGATGGCTGTGGGGGCGTCGCCACCGACACGCCAGTACTATGTTGTACTTTTGTCTTATTAGTCCCCCGGATGGTAATGAGGGCAGCCATCCTGGAAAAGGCGCACTGAATTCCACTGTTTCCAACGTCTCAGCTGTGAAAACGAGATCTTTTGCATATCAGGCGTTTTGTACTGTGTTTGACCTCACGTTTTGCTAATGGTTGTCATACCTGTGCTAATGGTTGTCATACCTGTGCTCCTGTGCTGGACAACATGTGTCCACCGGTTTGACAAGCCAGGCAAAATACAGTGATGGAGAGTGAGACGGTTGAGCGTGGCAGCTGTCTGAGAAGTCGGCCACCATTAAGACGTCTGCGTCGGTCGAAGTCGAGGCTGAATTGTAGCAACTGGACGTGGTGCTGGTGCCGCGGTTTACCAGAAACCAAAGAACCAAAGCCTCTTGGATAAAGAGCCAAATATACTTCCAGCAGTTGAGGTTGAACTTCTTGTGCGCCTCATTAAGAAGAGCATCTTAATAGAGTTAGATACTCAGGGGTTAGGCCATGGGGGGACGGACCGGGAAAGGCAGCCGGGCTGTCAGTCAGATTAGGGCTGAGGAGGCTGAGAGGATTGTCTTTAAGGGACAGCCGCTCTGTCTGTAACCCGGTTCCTCCCTCCTCAACCACACACGCACACACACGCACACACAGGCTCACATGCACCCCCCACCCACTCACTGCCGAATGAAGGGGCAAGATCAGGCCAGGTCACCTCAGGCTGGATGGGTGGCGGTGGGGGGGCACAGGGGTGCCCCTTGTTCAAAGACATTCCTCTTCAAGGAGCACCGTCACACCCCTCATGCACGTGTGCTGGTGTTTACGTGCCCCTTCTCGAAAAAGAAAAAAAGAAGAAGGTTGAAGAATATCTCAGATGTGGTCAGTGCTGCTGGCCATGATGTGAAACAATCCAAGCCAGTATCACCGCAAAGGTTTTATTTTTTGAATTGCTAGTCTTGATTAATCCTGAAGGAAGCTAGCCCCCTGACATTTGACCCCTTTTTCAAGTAACTGCTAAGGAACTTAAGGTGCAAGTTAAGGGTGTCAGTGCCTTGATTCACTGAGGCAGGAGTTGGGAGCGTATTAAATTCAAGATAAGATTGAATTTGAATCGTTTTCCAACCTGAAACCTTGTTTCTATTCCTCTGCTGTACCCTCTGAGCCTTGAAAGGCTTTGGTGGACTAAAAACGGGATGTTATTTTTGTAAATATGAGGAGTAATTACTGCGTGGTATCCCTCTTGGTGTGCCAGGTTTTATTTGCCAAGTGTTTTCTCTTCAGTTTGATTTAATGAGTTGAGCAACTATGATGCCGTTGAAGGTTTGTTTTAATTATTTTGATAAATTGCCTCGTCAGAGACCTTGAACGTAAGTGTTTGGGTCTTGGTTTTGGTTTGTTTTGTGCGCTGCCACCGTCTCAAACAAAACAAATAGTCGTATCAAACCACAGAAATGTTTAAGCTGTATTTGTAGAATAGCACTGAAGACACACATGTCGGATGAAAAGCATGGCTGCGATTTTTCAGAGACGGTCCTTGCGTTTCTTGCGCTTTTCATTCTAAATCTCTGTCGCTCGCCCTCGCTCTCAACGTCGATCGCCTCACGCCCGCCGCCATTGTTGGTGCGACAATATAATCAAAGGCGACGGTGACCTCCTCTTGTCCCCCGTTTCCGCTCCTTCCGCTTAAGATCACGGCGACGCAGCCGTCTGACACCTTCGACGCTTTAATTCGACGTGATGAATCGCTCCTCACCTCTTGTCGTCGCCGCTGACCTCCGCTGCCAAAACGCGGGGTGAGGAATTTCCCCCCGTCTCACACCGCACACGCGACTCCTCCCTCCCCCACGGGCCTTTCAACCCCTTCTCATCCTCTCTTTCTGCTCGTTGTACACACAGATTAATGCAGACACACACACACACACATCTCACCATCGCCTTCCCCCATTTATCTCCTTATCATCTTCCTCGCCAGCAGCGTCCCGTCTTCTATTTCCCCTCCCTTGGCTGCCATCTTGGAGAGAATATATCAGGCACGTGTTCCTCAGCCGATGTTAACGGGAATGTTAATGGCAGAGGTCCGCAGGGAGTGAGAGAGTTTGTCAGGAGCATCCGGCACTAAATTAGAAGGTGAGACTCGTTTAATTTCGCCGTCCTCCTCGCCGTCCTTAATTGCCAGACCTCATCACTCGGGTGGTCAAACGGTCGGGTTGACGTCCGCCGAGCGCGGCTCACCTCCGAGATGTCAGGAGGATTGTTTTTAATGAGCGTGTCAGAAAGATTGGCGCAAGTACAGTAATTCATGGCCTGTTTTGAGCCTGGACTTGGAGCCTTTATAATTATTAAACCTGGAAATTCAACTTTTCAAATACCTATTAAGGTCCTATCTGACTGAGTATACTTTTTCCCCCCTCCTGTAGATTTATTCTAGAAGTTATGGGGTCTTTTGAAATTCTAATGCAGTCACATTCCACGGCTCTCGCAAACATGAGTCGGACGCTTTGAATCGCGAGAATTTGCATACGACGGGAGCAGAAGCCGTCGCGAAGCCTCCTCGCAGGGAGAGATGTAAGTCGTTAGCGAAGGTGACTTTCCGGGGGGCGGGGACGCCTTCAAAGTGCGCGGCGAGGGAGGGATGCGTGCAGCCGCGGCTGCCGATACAGCAGAAATTCATTAAACCAGAGGTCGCCGAGAGCCTAACCGCTCATTTACAGGATCAGGTCACGTGACTCCGCCGTGGGACCCGGGAGGCCGAGGCGGTCACATTGACGCCTTTTATTTTTGGCAGCGGGCCCGCTTGAACTCGAGCGCAGGCAAGACGAACAGCTCGCATTTGCACGTGTGCGTTTTGGAATGTTTCAGATTGTATGAATCTGTGGCTTTGATATGAAAGATGTGTATGAAAGCGGCCGAAGCGATGCTGCCTGCAAAGCAAGGTCACGCCTCCGCCTGGCCGCCTGCGTGAGGGAGGGAGGGAGTTAGGCGGCCTGACGGGCTTTGGCGGCGATATTGAATCAGCTGCCGGGGGATGTGCGAGGCTGGACGAGCCCCAGCACTCCTCATTCCTCCTCCTCCTTCGTGTCTCTCTTTCCGCCACGTCTCCGCTTTTCCCACTTCTGAAACCAAAGACCCACAGAGGCACCACCGCCGCCTTTTGAGGCTCCCACGGCGAAATTCTTGTTGGATTGCAGAAAAAAATAAACCCACGTGCAGAGGCAGAGAACACAGAAACACAGAGCTCGCCTCTCCTCTTGAAACCCCCTCATTTTTGGCTGGCACAGGAAAAGGCTGGCACTCTGCCCCCCCTCCCCGTACCCTCCTCCTTCTCTCCCCCTATGCCGAACCTTGTTGCGGATTTGACGGCAGATTAAAAAGCAGCATTGTCATCGTGTGCCGCTGCTCTAAATATACCAGCGGGCGTTGTTCCCGCTGAGGCGCGGAGCCCCTGCTG
>OMPJ01011049.1:0-11512 GCA_900312935.1 Carapus acus
TCCCAGTCAACGTGCCTCGAAGCTTTCTGTGGAAATGATTGAACCAAAATCTGTTCTGTCCTGACGCTGATGCCGAATTATATTCCCGAAAAATATAACGTCACGCTGCTCTGCCTTCTCTGTTATCGTGTCTTATCATTTCATTTCTGACCAGATGGATTTCCCTCATCTTCGATTTCCTGTTTCTTCCAGCGATTTGGCCCCAAGCTAGCGATCTCATCATTTGTGTACATTTTCTGTGTGTGCGCGTGTGTGTTCTTCTGTTTCTTGGAGCTTTATCGCTGTCATGCCAGCTTTGCGTTTTCATGCTAAGCGATTGTCAACGGTGTCATTTAGCCATAATATTTTGTCGTGGCAGCATCCAAGAGCGTGGAGACTGGTCGGGGCCAAGCAACTGGCACGGCGCTGTGCTCCCCGCTCGCTTCCTGCCATTCATGCTCGGAAAGGTCTCGACTTTCTCGTGAGTAATGTCCCGGCTCCGCGCGCATGAAATGCGCTAGATTGGTCGAGAAGTAGGAAGTTGACTTTGACCCCCGAAAAGGAAATCGCAGAGGGAAGTCAGATAAAATTCAAGAATGGAGGATCGGCCCATCACAGAACACGTACCACTTATCCAGCGCTGTGATTCATGTAGATACGCGTTGTTTTCCATGTTATCCGGCAGCTAGCGACCTTCCACGTAGCACTAACTTTTCAGGCGGGATATTGGGGCACTCGCTTCTTTCTCTCAGCGCTGTTCACTGCGTCAGATCGTCTGTATTGCGCGGCAAACTCCGTACTCGTACAGTTTTTTTTTTAGATGAAATGAAAAAATCCTCAGCAAGGTTAGGCCCATGGTTGTCGTGGAAACTGTGTGATTTTAGCCAGGCTCTGTTGTCCGTGGGTGGCCCAAATGACTGAGTCAGCGTAGCAGACCACTCGGATCAGGCCTGCTGTCACCAGAGAGGAGATTGTGAACTCTGCTTCTTTGTTCCCTGCAGAGCCACCATATGGTTTGGAGTCCCTTTTTTAGCCTTTGTTCTCTCTCTCTTTTTTTTTTTGGATATATATATTCTGTATATATCCGCAAAGTGCTCAGATTTGCCTCCAATTTGAGATGGCGACAAAAGTCAAGCACTACACAAAAACAGCAGCATTAAAAAAAAGAATTCGGATCAACAAGCACTTCAATAATTTGCGTGCATGAAAGTCTTTTCGTGGTCACAGTCACAACAAGAGAAAAGACAATTTGGCCACAAAATGCGAAAAGGAAATTATACTATTTTTGTCGCCTGTTTACTCAAGTGTTTAGACTCCTGTTGTGCTTTCACACATTTTTGGCTTTTGCTCTTTTAGTGTATAGTCTCAATTTAGATTGGATAATTGTACAGCAAAACCTGCAGCATTTATCAGAAAGAAGTAGCAGAGACTCTGTCATCCCATCTAGCAGGGCGAGAAGAATGTGGAGGACAGACAGCGTAGCCTTGGAGGAGCTGGTCTCAGGAGCCGCCGCTCCTCTTTCCTCTAGACGAGAGTAGGCTGGGTAACTGATGAGCTCAGGGAGTGGATCAGGCAGCCCGAGTCATCCACCTGCTCCCAGGGCCTGCCGTCCCCCGGGGAGCAGGTCCTGGATCACACCTTCCACGCAGCCTGGCGGACCCAGGAGAGGGCAGGCTGCACCGGGCCGTGTCCAGACTTGCAGACTCACCGTTGGAGCGACTCCCTCTGTACACGCCGAGCCTGTTTTCCAACGTTTAGCTGCAGGCCTTGTATGGGATGATTAGCAAAGTTTCAAAGATGACTTTAACATTGGATTAACTGTAACACCTGTGCCGCCGTCATAGGCTGGGCCTCGTTTGTTTGCTCGAGAAACTGAATGGTTGTGCTTCCCTGTTAGGATAACTGCACGCAAGTGATGAGGATGGTTGAAAGGCAGCGAGGCAGAGCAGTAATGTACACAAACATTAGAATAAAAGATTTTGTTGGTTGTTTTCCAACCAGATTCATAGCAAGGTTTGAACAACACAGGCGATTCTGTTGCTCCTTAAGTAATGTGAAAAGGTCAAATGCAGTCTCTGTCAGGGATTAGTGAGGCATTTCAAAATGGAAAAAAAGAAAAAAAATAGTAGTTCTTCATTGTCTAGAAAATCAACTCACATCTCCAACTCTCACAGCAAAAAAAAAATTTTGCCCCATGTAAATACGAGATGTATTTTGGCTGGGATGTTGTTTAGTATGGAACGTTGAGTTCACCCTCTGTACGTTTTCTTTTTCCCCCAGTATGGTCCGACTGATAAGTTCTGAGCCCAATGTTTACAAGACCAAAAACAAGCAAACCAGTAAATCCCCAGACCGTTTAGCACGTCACCTGCCTTCAGCTTCGATTATCACCTACAGCTACCAGAGGTTCACACACAAAGTCGGATATTATGTTGCGATTATGTACTCGCTGGCCCCTGGCCGCAGTTGTGGCTTTGAAGTAGCTCAGCAGCCAAACTCACCCGATTTGGCCCCCTCAGACTTTCACCTCTTACCAAACATGAGAAGGTGTTTGGTGGAAGCTGTTTAGCCTCTCATGACATTTGAGAGGATTTTGTTTTTCAGGCTGCCAAGAAATAAGGGCATAACGGAAACGAGAGCAGCGGAGCGCCAAGCAGGAAGATTCTATTGAAAAATAAAAAAACAGACAACCGGTCTGAGCTGAGCAGCACTTCAGTAGCATCGACAAATTCACAGCTAGTTGCTAAAAAGTGACTTGGTGCCCCGCCGATGCTAATTGTGCGCCAAATTTCACAGAAAGCGAGGCGTCAATTTGCATGTGAGTTATGTTCCCCATCGCATTTCCACAAACCTGTCTAACCCAAGTTCCCCGGCAGGTTTGGAGCCGCTGCTTGATACATTCAATAATAAGTGGTTGCTGTATTGGCAAAGGAATCATTGTTCATGTCCACAGTTGGTCCTCTCAAAGAACCGTGTGAGCACGGGTCCTTTATGCATGTGCATAGTTGAAAGGAGAAAGAAGCAACGTGCAACGCAACGGCTTCATTACTTTTGCACTTTCTTTGAATGTGCCTGTGCCACCATACTTTCCTTCTCCGAAATCCTCCCCTTTTCCAGAGAAGTGCCACTTCTCATGGATTTGCTTTGTCTCCAGCATGGACGTGGCTCTCGGCCCTCCTAACAAAATCCAAACCTACACCCTGATCTGCTGCCACATCTCCCATCAGATCTGTTTACACACAGCTCAGCGTTCACTTCCCGTCCGGTTTGAACCCGTTGGCCTGCTGCCACCTGCCACCCTGCCACCGTCCAGGAGGACCCTGAACGCCTCCTCTGACACAACCGCTTGAGGGATTGTTGATGTTTGAGTCCCTCCTCTGTGACCTGCGGAGTTCAGAAACTCAAAATGTTTGGAGGAGAGAAATATGATTGATGGTACTGTCACATTGTTCTGCTAATCTCCTACGGAAGTACAATATCCACGCCAGCATCCTGTTTTTATCTTCATCATGCACCGACCCCCGATGAATGTTCCATACCTATTTGTCATCTGTAGACTTCTCCGCTGCCTCCATCTCCTTTTGAAAAATCAGCCCGATGGAGTGTTTGCGCCGCAGCACAACGGGAGGCTCAGGCCCCGGGGGACTAATCACACCTGTCATGCATCTGGTAATGGGCCCGCAAATGCAACGGTGAGAGGCATTAGGCAGCCGCTTAGTGTTTGTGGTGTGAGAGTGTGTGCGTGCGCGTGCCTTAGTGCGGCTCTGCTGGCATCAGCTGGGAAAACACAGCAAGACTGATAACAGATCGGGTCCACATTCCATACCGAGCCGTGCTGCGGGACACAATGGACCACCAATGTACGCTCCTCCATGAGGAGCTGAGATAGTGGTGGCCCTGGGCGAGTGGCGGGGGGGTTGTTGCCCTGGGGCTCGAGGGTGGAGTAGAACGTCCCTAGCAAAACGTATTTATTTCAGAGATAGTGCTCAAATGTTCCTATCTTCTCTGTTTGTTGTCGTCACTGAGCGCAATTAAAACAAAATGTACTAAAGGTCAAAAGGAAGTTTCCCTTGTTGTATTCACAGGTACATACGTATGTTAGCAAGGTGAACTTGCCTGTTTTCGACTGCATTCGCTATTTTGTCAGAGTGTTTCCTAGCGCTGCCGCCAAAAATAAGTCAGCTTAGCCTTACCTGACAGTGTTGTGATGCGGCAGAATCTTGGGCTACATCACCTATTTCTCACAAAACACAATCCAATCAATTGAATTTTTATTTGTATAGCGCCAAATAATAACAGAAGTAATCTCAAGGCATTTTCCAAGATGGAGTAGGTAAAGACAGAGTGTAGAGGACGAATCAACCCACTGCCAACCCACTCATTATCAATCTTCTTTCAATAATTTGTATCTGCTGTTATCAAAGCTGCACAATCCAAACTGTTGATGCCGACCTTGAAGTTCACAATCCCACAACTTCTTCTCAACACAGCAGGGGGCCTGTTACTTTAACACGTATCTCGTATCCAGACTCAGTTGCACACGACCACGTGAGCGCCCGGGCCTAGCGCAGAAATCCAAAACACACATATCTCTCTCAGGCTGAATACGGTGTCAGCTTTTAGGCCGGTCTGTTCTTAATAACACGCGGGCTTTGGCTCAGCGTCGTACGAGCCAGGTGCTGACAGACGCCCCGCCGCGCCGCGCAGGCTCTTTGCGTCCATGCTGCGTCGGCCTGCTCGGGACTGGTTGGACGGCTGAGTGCAGGTTGCCCAGCAGGCTGTGTTGTCTCAGCCTTCAGCCGGGGATGATAGATGGAGCTGGAAAAGCTCCCAGAGAGGGGGAGAGCACATGTGTGGCAAGACGTGGCAGGTGGTGAGCGCTGACTTGACAGCAATTAAATGTACAAATCTTTGATTAAGCTCATGGGAAGGCAGTCATTAGCAACACTCAATCGCCTCCCTCTCCTTTCTGGCGCAGACACTTGCGCGGCGTTTCTCACGAATACACACACACACACGCACCTCACACAATCGGATAGGTGCAGAGGAGCGAGTGTGCCCACACATTTGGCGTCATCCTTTGCGGCGCTAATGTATACGGCGTGGGCCGGGTGGATGCTAAAGGTGCCAGTGAGGAACGAAATCGCCTGTCAGATCGGCGTGTTGTTAATCAGACTGAAAGGTTACGTCGTTTCCATGTGTCAAGTGTTTATCGGATCTTCGTAGACGCCAAGAAAATGCAGCAGTTTGCGTACCATTTGTCTGCCGCCGCCCGTAATGGCTTCAAAAAATGCCGCCGACGCCACTCCTGCGCAGCCACGGGACTCTGAATGCGGAACACTCTGTAGAGGCTAATGAACGCCGCCACTGCGAGCGTCTGTTGGTTGTTGGCATTGTGCGTCTCAAAGGTCGATTGGTTCTGAGCCAAGCAGCCAATATTCAAACCCTGAATGATCTGCGGCGTAATCTCCGGCTTTGACACGCTTGTGTCCAACCCAGTTGTAATCTGGGCAACACAGAGGTTCTCAGCCAGTGTGTCATCTGAGGCCAACCCTGGCAATCCTCCAGCACGTTCCGGAGGTGAAACGCCGAGCAGGTTCAAACTGGGTGAGAAACGTTGGTGCCGAATTAGTGCAAAGCCGTAAACACGGCCAGCAGTACACGAATGCGAAACCGCTGCTGGGTGGCCTCATTCACCCTACTGTTTTTTTTAACAACTCTCTGTAAAATTAAATCTGTCAGTTTTAATTGGGGAGGCATAAGGGACCTAACAAAAGCCGTTCGATTTTACCGTCAATACTGGTTATACAAACTGAATTGAGCTCATTATCTTTTGAGGGTTGGGTATGTTTTTTACCCTCTTGCAGCTGCAAAGTTTTTGCGAATCCACTGCTTTTGCAACCTAATATGTGCTCCACACAGTGGGACTGAGAAGGTGAGAGACGCTTTTCGAAATAAGAATAATGCAGTCCTGTGGCGGCCCCGCTGCCTCGGACCCCGATTGGCTCTGATGGTCCGGGAACGGAAACAAACGGATTCCAAAATCACCCCGAACAACATTCGCTGGAGAGTGTTGGAGCAGCTGCCTGTCATTCTAAAGCTCCGATAGGTTGCCTTTCCATGATCTTGGGAGGTTGGAGCTTCAATGCTGTTGATTTAGGAAGGCTGAAATACCTGAAACCATTATCCAACATCTAAAACTGTGTAATGGTCCAGTGGTTCCTTTTGATCGAAAATTACCCACGTCCTTCAAAACGCCTCCCCCCTCTGGTCTGCAACTTCCAATCCTCTCATCTGGGTCTGGAAAGTGCCGTTGTCCTGCTAAGCGGTCTTTCACATGAGGAAAAGCTGTCATCCGAACATACAGTGTATCACACGCCTAACAAGTCCCCGCTGAGTTGCTCCTGTCTTCCTTTGGGACTCGGAGTTGTAATTGCCATCCTCTCCCTTGCTCACTAATGAGAGCTGTGTCATTCCCTGTAGCCAGATTGCCCCAGGTATGGACAGATCACCCTTATCCTATAATCCCGTCGTCTTGGAAACAGAGGAATGCTCGGGGCTGTGCACCTGGCAAGACTTGTGGTCAATTCGATCAAATATTCGGGATGACTGCACACGAGCCACCGCTCTCCGTTACTGCTTTTCGCCCTGAAACGCGGGCCGCTGCTCCTCCGTACATCCGCAAATCAGCTGCTGTGCTCCTTTCATGGGAATCTGTCACCGTGGAGATGTGATGGTGCTCCCTGCCTCCCTGCCAACAGAGACTCCAGAGGGTCCCACCGGACCCAATCTGTCCTTAGCATTGCACCAGTGGACTATCCATGATGAGATAATCAGAGACACAGAGCTCAGGTTGTCAACCTCACTTGGCTTTCAAAGGAAATTCGCTCAATCACTCACAGACGTTTAAACAGGAGGCAAGAAATTGGCAATGAAATGTCCCTCATTATCATTTCAGCTTTGGCAAGCAGACAATTGCATTCACTGTTATGGCGAAGTGGTGAGGGGGGTGCAGATATCTCATCTTCTGGGAGTTAATTTCATAAATCTGATGTATAAACCTGATGTGGTGTAAAAGACACATTCATAGTTAAGAGCAATAATATTGAGTGAAGACTGAATGACGATGTTCATCTTTCTCATAGATGTGGATTTATGTTAATTTTCATATTTGGGTTATAAAAAGTGAAAGATGAAGGGACCAAACATGGAGCTTTGGTGAACCCCTTCTCCGTCACTCAGTTAGGTAGTGGTGTGATATAAATTGCTGTTATACAATTTTGTTCTGCATGTTTTCCATGACTCCCTCTGATAGCCGCTCTTCCTCGTCTGCACTTGATACTGATTTTGATTAACAGCTAATCATTTCGTTCCCCTATATTTTTGCCATTTACTCACAAGGTTTACTCTCCCTGTGTTTGATCTGGGATCTTCATTGTCTTCTCTGTCCAGTGATTGAACTGGAATTGCCATCCCACCAGGGCCATCACGGCACTATCAACGTTTCTCTCTTCTCTTTGTGTCCCGTTTGGTCAGCTTGTTTCTCATGTCAGAGTGTTAGGCGGCATCATGTTAAACAATCGTGTATTTGTCAGCTCCATTTTCCTGCTCTCCCCCTCTTCTAAGAAATCGCTGGCCGTCCTAATCACAGGAACCGACCCAGGCTGGAGGTGCATGCCATTGCACATGGCAGCACAAATTAAAATGTCTCCTGCCGCCCGTCTCTCTAATTCTCTGGCACTATGCCGCAGCCTGTCCCGCGAATTACAACCAGACCTCTCCATATGGTGCAGCCAGCATGGGGCAGGCCTGCTTATTGACATGAGCTCTTCTCTGAATGCTCTTTAGTCAGTAACCACGTAGCTAGTATCAAGCGGAGGTGCTAACTCCGTAATAGCATTAGGGTCTGGAGTGGAGGCTTTGTGTGCATAATTTATTTTCGACAAAACAAGCAGACCATTGGTGAGGACATGAATACGTCCAAATTGTGGGCTTGACAGAGACCTTATCCTCGAGATAGTTTAATCTGCTTTGGACCGCTGTGCACCGTGTGAAAGGGTGTCACTCCAAGTCTTGACAGTTGATTGTTTTTTTTCACAGCTCGTGTTTTGTGCGGGACATCCCACAATAGTCTGTGGTCAATGACAAGGTACATCTGAGATTTAATAATGGAGGAATGTGTTCTTTTCCCAATACTTTCAAATTGATAAGGTAAAAGAAAGAGATATTTACACCTTAATGGCTACATTCAGTCAACACAACGCTTTTCATTGCATATTTATACTACAAATGTCGTAAAGCCCCAAGTACTGTCCTCAAACCAAACACTTTACCGCAGTGCTTTGGTCTCCTCATTCAGGACATGGGTTTTACACAGGAGGGGACATCCTGTAGCTCAAACTCAGAGCAGGACGGACGGACGGACGGACAGCCCGCCTCCTGCCCCCCAGCTGTGATTCTGTGCCAGTCTTTTCCAAACAGACACATTGCTTTGTTAGGGTCCGTGGCGGGTGTTTATCAGTCCCAGCGGCAGCGGCTGTTGTTGATGGTGTTGTTTTCAGATGTCCTGCTCACGCTTGCTTCTCGCCCACATGTACCCTGGATGCAGATCAACCAGCCCGGGCTCAGGTAACCAACGTGTCCCTGAATAAAACGTAAACAAGTGTAACACACCTCAGGACACGCATGAGTAGAGAGGACAGAGAATCTATTACGCTGATGAATAATTTCATTCGATGACCCGCAGTTTCAGCAGGATGCCTTCTCCCAATGCCCACCTTCAAACCCTCACACACACACACACACACACACACACACAAACACACACCGGACACTGAGAGACACTTCAAAACAAGCGACTGGCTGATGATGAATAGCAATGACAGCAGGGCTGGTGCAGGAGAAACAAGCAAAAAAAATTACGTAACTGCGTCTTGTTTTAGATCCAACAAATGTCCATAGGGTAGGCGGACATAGTCTGAAGGACAGACGCAACAAAAGCCAGGGAGGGAAAAGTGTCTTTGTGATTCATGTGTGTAATAGTACTTTGAAATATAACAAAGCAGACCTCGGACTACATTATAAACCCTACAGTCATTTTGTTTTCCAAGTGGACGTCTGGTCTGAGGCAGCCAGATGAGCACTTGGTCCACTTTGTCTTCGGTAAACCTGAGGAACCACAACTCATATTTGTGAAGTTGTACATTTGGCTGGAGGCAGCTCAGCCCACAATACGAGCTGTGAGCCGCCATTGTGGGTTAGCCAAGTCAAGACGTTGCCATGTAAATGAGCTCAATTGTGTTGCCGCCACTTCCAAAAGCATAAAATGCGCTGTGAGCCACACTAACTCAAGTACAGTCACCACATCCTCCTCCGCTTTTACAGCGGAGTCTGAATGGGGGCGAGCATCTGCGGAGCGTTTTGCAGGGCTTATGGCAATGCCAACGCTACACATCAATACATAAAAACACACAGAGAGAGGTGAATTCGGGCCAGCATTCCTCTCTAAAGGTGTACGAGGCCCAACTTCTTGGTTCTGACTTGTGTCGCGTAACAATGTGGTGCCGCTGTGACGGTGGCACCTGCCTGCAGCAGCCCTATGTGTTGTACTCTGTACTCTGAGAATCCATTGTGCAAGCTGAGAATTCCCTCCAAGTGACTACGATCACATGTGAGAAGAAAAGGTATCTGCTTTCACATGGAGGCAGTTGACCTTATTTCCTTTATGTTTTGATTTGTACAAAACAGAGATGACTTCTTCTGGCCCTCATGTGTTCCCATAATTAATGTTCCAGGCTGACCTTATGTGATCGTATCTCCAGGAAGTGCTATGTCACTGCAAATTTTCTTTGTTGAGATTTTTTTATGTGTAAAGAATACTTCTATCCCTCAGCAGGTAGACACGTGGGCTTCGCTATCTCCCACACGAGGCTTCATGGTGATTTCATAGTTGACAGCAGCTGACTTATCTTTTGTTCATTTCCTCCCCTGCTTCATGTCATTACCGCTAAATGCACGGTTACACATTTGTGATGACGTCATCAGATGAACACGGCTTTTTTGTTCCCGCTCCCGCTGACCTGCTGTGTCACGTCTTCATCTGGCAACGCCCGTACACTTGTGAGGCATGGATGCCTGCCAAACACTCGTTTTGTCACCGGCGTACTTGGCGGGAGTATCTTTACAGGTATGTTAGACGTCACTATTAACGTACGAGACACAAAAGAACAACCAACACCACACCTCTCCGCACTGACAGGCTTGAATAACTGCAGCGGTGTCAGATATCACATCGTACATCGTAGCGGCTCGTATCTCTACATCGCACCACTGCTCCATTGCAACATGTATTTAGCCGCATTCCTGCCCCGCACCGGTGGCTCCCTCCACCTCTCGTGAAACGGATGCCTTCAGGATTGACTCACTGGAATATTCTGCAAATGCACAATCACACGTGCTTTGTTTTTGTCTCTGCATTAAGTAAGGTAGACATAACACCAATGGCACCATGCAAATAAACAGTGTGACTCAGAGCAGCTCTCCCCTCAAAAAGCAGCGTGTAATTTCTCCCTTGCCCTGTGTCTCGCTCGCTCGCTCGCTCCCTCCCTCCCTCTCTCACTCCTCTCGCCGTGTTTGCCTTCGTGTCTTTCATCTCCCTTCTTCGCCTTACCTCGCCTTACCTCTTTTGTCCCTTCGTAATTCTACCTTACAAACGTGACTGTTTACATTCTGTGTGCCTTCGGAGCGGCCCTTGTATATGCCGGAGAGCGCCGATGTGTGACTCTCTCACTATCATTCTCCTAAAAGGAAATAGCATGAGTCGCGTGTCAGTCGCAGCTAACCGCATAACCGAGCAGGGTGGAGAGGGGCATTTTTCGTATAAATCATGGAATATAGCTGTGGGCGCGCCATCGCTGCGCTAAGCGTGTGTCCATAAATAGTCCCATTGCATGTAGCGACAGCTTTCAGCCACACAAAGGCCAGCCATAGTAACTGTTGCCTGCAGTGAAGCTCAGAAAATAAGGTTCCTAATGATTCCGTGCACTGCTGAGTTAGTCATAAGATGTTACCGGCCTGCCAAGTTCAGTCATGACACGTTTGGAATTCCCACAAGTTTCACCTCAGTCGTCCTTTCACAGCAGCAGGCTTCACAGTCCAGTGGAAGCGTCCGGTAATGAACCCCGCCAGAGAGGCGGGAGAGCGCCGTCTCTGACGTACTTTGGCGCTTTACGAAGAGACACGTCTCTGTCAGGCTCCATTTCAAGACGGCTTATATCACAGGGCAGAAATGGAGCGGCCGGGGGCATGTGCGATGATAGATACCAAAATAATATCGGGTGGTTAGCAATGGCTCCGCCGCCCAGTGAAGAAGTGTGACAGCACAAAGGCTGCAGGGAGCAAAGACAGATGAGGTATGCAACCAAGGTGGAAGTTAGCGTCTTAGACGGGCCTAATGGGTTCCAGCAATGCATAAATTGCAGGAATGGAACTAGGTGGGCAAGAAAGGGGAGTTTGGGTGTAGGGGGGAATGTGG
>OMPJ01011050.1:0-11137 GCA_900312935.1 Carapus acus
TATGGCTCTTCCCTTTTGTAGAATTGATTTTAACATGTTTTTTTATGTCTTTCTTCATTTTGTAAGATAGTTGTATGAGACTTTTCTCCATTGGAATGCCTTTTTTTCTTTTCTTTTTTCTTTTCTTTTTTTTTCCTTTAGTCTTTCTGTTTACATTATCAAAATGTAAGATGACTCTTAATTTAGATTCCAGGAACAAAGTGAGGTGATTTATTTTGCGTGCCAGGTGCTTAGATGTTAGAAATGACAATATTATCTGGCTGTAACATCACATGTTGTGATATTATATATATTTTTTGAAACGCCTGTATCCACTCAAACCTGTTCTGCCACTTATGATTGGAATGTTCTGAAAGATAACCTGAGATACTTTGGTTCGTGGACACACCCCCCTTTCTCACTTGCATCGTGTAATACTATATTGTCAATTATATTGATGTGTGGCGATCTACACAATCTGCAACATACTTGTGTTTCATGGCGATATGAAATTGCATAAAATGAATCAAAAAGGGTGGCCTTAAGTCATTTTCCTGACTTTGGGAGTTTTGATAACGGTTACTCACTTGTGCCTGAATACTTCACTGCTACATGGTGGATGATGTTGCATTTGAGGATTTATAGGTTGTACCTTTTTTATAAGACATATGTATAAAAATATATATTTGGGAAACAGTGTCAGAACATCTAAAGGAAGACTTAAACGACACTGACTACTTCAGTGTCAGTGTAACCCAACATCTGCAACTCTATGGACAATTACGATGTTGAAAACTGTACTTAAAATGTCTCATCTATTACTGAATTAGTTAAGGGAAAGTAATTTCTTGCTTGACTGGCATGTGCATTGATATGTATGTACAGCTGTATGATATGTCCTTATCAGATCTATCATTGTAAGCTGATAATGCTATGTTACAGTATTTGGTTTACCTCTTTACGTGTCATTTTTGTCAGTTGATTCCATTATATCAAATCTTTCCCCCTGTGAACGTGACAGAACATAATTTTTTTAATCTGTCGTTCTTCTTTCCTCCCCGTTGCCCCACTCCTCCCCAAACACAGAGTTGATGTGGTCTTCATATGAAGTTGAAAATTGGTTGTTAAGATGAATACTTTTTTTCCATTTCTATCTAAAATATCATTTGAATGGAGTGAACAAAAAAACTAAACAAAAAAAGCTCTTAATGTCCTCCTGAAGAAACAACCGGCTACAGATCTCACTGTCTTCATTCATGTTTGGGGACAATATGTATGTAGGCTCTGTCCTCAAAGTGCCTCCAGTTTCCTATTTTTTATATATAAATTAGATATTGAGAACTGTTGTGTATATAACAGTAATGTAGCAATAAATGTGCCATTTTTAATAACAAAATAGACCCGTGTCAGTGGTCTTTTATTTCAACGATTACACTGTTTTTCAATGCCTGCACGAGCACAAAAGAGGAGGGATATCAGTGTGCAGGACTAAAAATGCTTCACTTATATGATCATGACTTTCTTATAAGGCTATGCCCTTTCCTTTGGTTTCGGAACTGCCAGTTAAGAGCTTAGGACGCTGGTACAACATGAGCCTCAAAGACTTAACCAGTGCGATCAACTGAGGGAAGACACCATCAAAGCGAGGTTAGAATCGAAACGACCTTGCTTCCCTGCAAGTTGAAACTGTGGTGCCTACAGTTTGGGCTGCTCCCCCGCCTGATGTGGCCTCTAACTGTCTATGAGATCCCAACGACCGAAGTCGAGAGGCTGGAGAGGACAGTCAGTTCATACATCAAGAGGTGGCTTGGCCTTGGCGTTTTTGCCTCAGCAACATTGGCTTGTATGGATGTGATGCCTTGGAATTGTCTGTTTCTAGTCTCACAGAGGAGTATAAATGCACCAAGGTGAGGCTTAGCATGACCTTGATTAAGACTAAGACGGAATGGCTGCCCCCAGACTGGCAACTGGGAGGAAGTGGATTCCATCTGATGCCGTACAGCAAGCACAATCTGCTCTCTGCCATGAAGATATTGTAGGACAGGGGCATCATGGAAGAGGTGGGTTTGGACTCGGGGCAAGTCAACCCACATGGCACAAGGCAACATCAACCCAGAGGAGAAAGCTGGTTGTTTCCGCGGCAACAAGAGGAGGCAAAAGCAGTCTCACAGTCCAAACAAGGCCAGTGGACTGGCAGGGAAAACCTGCAGCATTGAAAGCTCACATCAGATCTTTGGGAAATGGAAAGAAGCCAAATCGACTTCATCATCAGAGCCACCCATGATGTTCTTCCCATGCCCAAGAACCTTAACCAATAGTGTGAAGAGGATCCTTCTTGTGCAGTTTGTCAGACCCCTGCAACACTTAGGCACATCCTCTGGGGCTGAAAAACCAGTTTGTTCCCAGGCCACTATGCCTGGAGGCACAATCGGGTTCTATGACAGCTGGCAATCACCCTGAAAGGAAGGAGGACCACCAACAATGCCCCCTCCCCCAATGCCTCGACTCTCAAAGACCACACCCTTTGTCAGAGCAGGACAACTCCCAGTAAAACCATCTGCAAGAGTGGAAGCAATCCACCTAGACACTGCCCAAGACTAGAGCATGCAGGTTGACTTGGACGAGAAACTCACCTTTCTGCCTAAGATCATTACAACTGACATCTGGCTGGACCTGGTCTTGAGGTCAACTGACCAGAAGTTGCTATTCACTGTAGAGCCAACTATACAGTACATTAGGAGGCAGCAGTTGGTGAAGCATATGAGAGGAAATGACTGAAGCACTCCTACATAGCAGCTGAAGTTGACTGGCGTGCCTAGATGCCCCTGGTTGAGGTCTGTTGCAGAGGTTTTGTTGCAATGTCTGCAACCAAGCCTCTTAAGGGGATGGGAGTGTGGGGACAGGCCTTCCGACAAGCTGTCAAATAAATGTCAGAGGCTGCAGAACGAAAAAGCAAGTGGATATGGATCAAGAGAAAGGACCCCAACTGGGCTGCTAAGGGACCAATCCAGAGGTAAAAACTGAGGGGGGAACACCTGTGACGCCAGATGTCGCTGTTTCGCCCTTTCGAGGTGTTGTGAGCTTACCGGTACTTCCATGAAACAATTGAGAGAGGTTGCCCACCTGAAGACTCCAGAGAAGCATTTATCCCTGTCTTACTCAACGCTGTTACTTAAGTACCGATTATCTAGCTAGTCCCATACGTTCAACTCCATATAATGTGTAATGCTGGCAAGCAAACAAATACATTTACTGTATGATATATGTATACTTAAATGGAAACGAACATCTGCAGAAACCTATATCAGACGTGAGATGGTGCAGAGTCTGCACGCCCCCACCCGTTCTGTCAGGGAATTGGAACCCACAATCAGACTGTGGTTTTGACAGTTGCTGTGATCACAGCAGTTATTGGTGATTAAACATCAAGCACTGGAGTGAAGGGATACTAATACAAGAACCGACAATTCTGCATGAAGCTCACTAGTTTCAAAGTTCACATTCACATGTTTTCTTGTACAGTGTTTAAGCGATCTGGAAGGATCAAAAGAAATGTTACGAGGGAACAGAAAACACAAAACAAGACCAATCTACGTTTCCGGTGACGTCACACTCCCAAATTTTCTGTTGCTACAGTATTTTGTAGTAACGCCGGAAACGCTCCCTCGACGCGTGCGCAATCCACTGAGATTGCAAACGAACACCACTGCGCGTAAAATCTGCCTTTAGTTATCAATTAATCCGCTACAATGTTCGGTAAAGTGGTCAGCTCCAAGTATGTGGCCATCGCCAAATCATGGTGAGGCTTTATGGATGCTGCAGAGACGATCCGTGGAATTTTAAGGTTGCTTCGTCCTTAGCTGCTGCTCGCTGTTAGCCTAGCCGAGGTCATTGCTGTTGACAACTGCCGTAGACAGTTATTTGACCGAGAATTACATTAATAATCCGATTACATTTCTATAACAAAGCTAATCAGTAATAATGTTGGATGGAGGGTTGTGGTCAATTTCGACCGGTGCTGCACTTTGATTTGACAATTGCGTCCTTGAGCGTGAAGCGTCTGTGAGGCTATGCAAATTTTGCTCGATTATTGTGAAGACATTGAACACAAAAATAATCACACCAGTGTCAGATAAATTCTGAAGATGAGCTAGGTGTCTTTATTTTAATTGGCAACCGAATCAATCACTTCAACAACATTACAGTCTATTGTGGTTGAGTATGTATTGATTAGGCGTTCTGTCTTTATCTGAAAATGTGTGAAACTAAAAAGATTATGGCCTCGCTCAACTGATTTGTATTTCTTTGAAGTGTCCTCACCTTTTTACTTCTGTGTTTGTATCTGACTGTCCCTTTTTATTGCATCATAAAGAATCTCCAATTCTGACTCTGGTGCAGGATCCCCACCTTGGCTGTTTGGGGCACAGTAGGGGGCGTTGCAGTGGTTCATTTCACAGACTGGAGGTTGGTGCTGGATTATGTCCCCTACATCAGTGGAAAATTCAAGAGAGACGAGTAACATTGTTCAGGTAAGTGTGAGCAGAAGCATCTTTGTGAACTGATGGGATGTGATGGTCTAAGAGGAACATTGGGAGTATGCTCAGCAACAGCACTAGAAAGAGAATCTGGTTAGGGAGGGAGCCATTAAAAGAGTCAATGTCAGAGACGGTATGATGGGGGAGAGAGTGCGTCAAGAGACCAGAATCCAGGACGGTGGCCCATTTAAAGGCTAAATGTAGCAACTGGTAATAAGACAGCAAAACCCAAAGAGCCTCAGAACTCTGGATGGCTTCATTATTTAGAAAGTGACACAGGACCACAGTTTAAGTCATCCCCTGCTCAGCAAGTTTCAGGCTTTGTCACAAAAACAAGTGGTCTTTTCTCTGCAAGCTTCTTGGAGAAAGAATTTTTGCAAGGAATGACGGTCAAACCAGTGAAATTAGTCTGAGTTTAGTAGCGATCTGTTTCCCTCTCGCAGGTCCAAGGAAATATGTGCAGCTGACGATAAGGTGGTGGACATCATCCTCCTCCTTATGCTGGACCACCATCAGGAGCTCCGAAATGAGATGAGATGTGATGATGAACTTTAAATGCTGTATTTATCGCGTTGCTTCAGATTATTTTCGGGAATCAGCAGACTTCTGTGCCATGTACAATTGTTTTGTCAGAAATAAACCTGAAAACACAAACGTCTTTGGTGATAAGGAAAATACAAACTCAGTTATTTCACTGTTGATTGCAATTTTTTAAAAATATTATTTACCTTGCCGTTTTTTTAAGCATTTTGATTTTTTCCTTTTGTCTAATGTCAGAGTCCAATATGAATGTTTGACCACAGTCATAATTGAATGTAAGTCTAACTGCTTAACTTGCATGGTCTATATTATGTTCTTTCTTTCCATCTGTCCTGTCAGCCAGACAGTGACTCAATTTTCCAGCTCCCATGGTGTGTTCAAGTCTTACAATATTCTAGTGGACAGTGCATGTTTGTCTGTGATGACATTATAATGTAGTACCCCAGGTCCCTAATTACAACACTACTGGAGAGAGAATGCTTGTAATGGTTTAATTTATGTCTTTGGTGGTTCAAAAACCCAAATTTATACATTTTAAAATGTATGTCAAAATTTTTACAAAAGTTTTTCAAGTCTTCAGTTCTACAAATTATTTCCTTGTGCAATCATGTATAGTTATGAACCTTACCATGCTGAAGATCTGCATGGAGGTGTTAACGAAGTCTTGAGACCAAATACGTGCTCACATGGGTATCGTAGTGATTGTATTCTTAGTCGCTCCCGCATTTCGGACGAACGCGCGGACTAGTTAACATCGGGGTGGCGGATGGATTTCTCCACTTATGGCGCAGTGAGCCGCGCGGAGGGATTTAATAAAGGTCCTGACCGGAGACAACAGAACGTTGATAACAAACCGTGGTGTGTAAATGCACACTAAAACAACGTCTCGCAAGCTGCTTTCCTCTGTCTGATAGCCTACAATCACATCGAGACAACCGAAAGGATGGATAGGAAAAGGTAGGGCGGTGATTTCATACCCAGCGGAATTGATGTAGTGAAAGTTTTTTTGCAGGAAATGCACGCATGCATACATGCCGTTTGCAGATGGTGATCCGTCACCACTACGCCGGACAAACCAGGTTGTTAACGTGCTAACTTTGGACGCAGTTAAGCTTTTGTTTGTCTCGCTGTGCGCTGTGTTTGGTGTTCGAATGGAAACGAGTAGCGGTAGTGAGTCAAATCTTCTGTTGGCCAACTTAGGCTTGTTACTGTCGCTGACGCCGCTAGCTTGATTAGCTAGCTAAGTTTCATTGTTTACATACGCTGGACCTCACACAGTTACAATATGAAATATCGCGAGATTGATAAAACTGCATGCGGTGGAAAAGTTGAACAGTTGCGCTCCTATATCAATTATCTGTTGCGTGTAATGCCATTTAAGAGTGATTTTTTTTTATGAAATGTATCTGTAATAGGAAATTTTGCGCAGTAATTGTAGAGTACCGCTCTTAGGAGTCACTCGTCAAACAAACATATCATGTGGGGGCACAAGGGACCACAGGGGGCTCCCCGAGATACCGAAATGTCAGGTTAATCGTCCTAAAGTAACTTGTTTGACGTTTCAATAATATTTTGATGCATCATGTATTTGACCCCTGTTTGAATTGTCAAGTTATCCGTCGCTTTTAATCTAAAATTCCCCCGCCTGATATTCTCCGTTATAATTATTATTAGTCCCACAGTAAAATGTGATCAGGTGACGTCTACTGTCAGCTGGAAGTGTTAATTATCTGTTGATATCAGCAGGGGTCGCTGTTGTGATAGTGAATTTGCGCTTTTTCTCCAGTTCGCCTCCAAAGCGTTTCCTCAACAAGCCTCAGATAGTTCAAGGTCAGGCCAGTCACCTCCACACAGACCCTCCCAGGCCAGGACGGACACTCCTGACCAAAGTCCAGCATAGCAGACACAAACATCTGTACGACAACAACCATCACATCAAGGTGAGGTTCCTGAAAACATTGTTCGTTATCGAGTTGAAACTGTAGATTTGGAAAGTAGGGAGAGAAGACAGTTCTTCTCTGCAGCATTGCAGACACATATTTCTCCCGATTTGTTTCACCAGTGTGCTGTCGTGACAATAATGTCCAGTTTTTCTGTTCAAATTTGAATTATTTTGTCATGGTGAGTCGCTGCATCGGTAAGCCAGACATTTTGTAACACAAAGGAAATTAGTTGTTGTCATACAAAAGAAAACACAAGTGACTCTGACAGGTGTCTGTGGTGATGGTGTATCCTGCTGCTGCCCTGTCATTGGGCGGTGCACATCATAGAACATGTTGTCCGCACACTTTGGATGACCCACCTCCCCCGCTGATCCCGAGACGACCAGGTCGAGTTTGCAGCAGTGGATGCTCCGACTCAAACCTGTTTGGCATCAGCTGTTTTAATATCAGAGGCTGTGCTAACGATGATGAGCGTGCAAAGCGAAACAAAGTGAGCCATAAAAATGGGAACAGGAAGCCAAAGACTGCCAGTAATCAAGATGCACTCACAAATGTTCTCCGAGCTCCTGCGGAGCAGATAAGATTGTGTGCGTGCATGTGTGCATCAGGTAGTTTTCTCCAAAGAGATAGATCTCTGCTCTTGTTTGTCTGTCTGTCTGTCTGTCTGTCTATGTGCGCGTGTGTGTGTGTTGAGTATCAGACACGCCAAAACCATCTTGGTCCTGCTGTGCTCTGCGTTTTTGTTTTGTTTTATTTCGATGTTGGCTAGGGTGGGAAACGGTGGGGAAGCCCCCGTGACAGCTGATTTTTCTGCTTTGTCTGGGAATTTGTTATTTTTAAATTACAAGCTGCTACATTATTCCAAGAAAGCATGTCAACTTTGTAAGCTTAGATCACACAAAGAAAATGAAGGAAGCGACCTTTTCTTTGTTTGCCTTTTTGTCGTGGAGAAAATGAAATATCGGTTCTCCAGTCAGTCTGTCGCTTGTCTCTTAAAGGCCAAACCTGACTTGAACACAACCCTGCCAGTTCGTCAAACTGCCTCCATCTTCAAACAGCCGGTGACAAAGGTGACAAACCACCCCAACAACAAAGTGAAGGCAGACCCACAGAAGGCTGTGGAGCAACCAAAACAGGTTCGTCAGACAGGAAAAATGCTCCCGCCTGAAGGCGAGAGAACCAATGGCTCCCGTCAGTTTGGGTCAGTTAGTAGCACGTTTGGTTTTGTTTTCTCTTTCCTTCTGTTTCCAGCTGTTCTGGGAGAGGAAGCTGAGCGGGTTGAGTGCATTTGACATCGCAGAGGAGCTGGTGAAGACCATGGACCTCCCAAAGGGTTTACAAGGTGAGGGGCCTTTTGAAAGCCCTGACCAGAGTCAAACTCCTTTGAGTTCAACGCGGTTCCCCTTCCCCCTCGTCAGGTGTTGGGCCGGTGTGTTCAGACAAAACATTGCTTTCGGCAATAGCCAGCGCCCTGCACACCAGTCCTGCGCCTGTCACTGGCCAACTGACCGCCGCCGTGGAGAAAAACCCTGGCGTGTGGCTCAACACCACGCAGCCCCTCTGCAAGGCCTTCGTTGTGACTGACGACGACATCAGGTACATGAGGAACATGCTGACGATGGCTGTCAATCCATAATCTGCAGCCACTTGCGCTCATTGTTTTATTCATTTTTGACGTTTTATGTTGGTAATTAAGCCCCCTATCAAAATTACACTGCAAGCCTCGTAAATGATTTCTTAAAAAAACAGCCCGATCAATACAAACAACCTCCTCCAACTCTGCTTTTAAACGTTGTGCCTGCCACGGCGTCGTGTCTCCTTGCAAGCAGTTGGGTAACAGATTGGAAGAGGAGCAGATTTCGAGCAGCATCCCCCATTGATGCCGTGGAAATGAGGTAAAAGTCGACGCCGACACAGCAATGACCGGCGCGGCGGAGGCGGCGGTTATTGGTGCTGTCGTGGCAGATACAGAGGAGGAGCGAGCGGGCACCGCCGCACAGCCTGTGCCTCCGCGCTCCGCGCTCCGCGCTTTGCCCAAGCACGAGCATCCAGCCTCCATGTCTTACCATCCACTCAAGGCAGTGCCAAGTCTGTACTCGCTGTTCTCACCGCTTCTACTGTAGTGTTTGTTTTTAGAACTGGCAGAACGAGCCTCCCCACCACCCCCCGCTCTCCAACCTCCCCCCAAAAAAAGAGATTGTTCTGCCTCTGATGGTTTCTCATTCTTCAACCAGCACGTCACTTTGTTCAACTGAATCGTGAGGCTTCTCGTTTATTGTCAGTAGAAAGTATTTGGGTGATTCTGTTCCGCCCAGATAATAATATTTGAACCTAATTGAAATCCTTGAATATTATTGGCAAATGATATAAGGACAAAACAAGACAAATGTCACATTAGAGGAAAATTTCAAAGCTCTTCTCCTCAGGGGAAATGAGCTGTTTTGACCAGACAGAATGGATCAAATCGGTCTTTCTCTCCTCCTCCTTTGTCTCTGTAGGCTTAAGGAGCCTGACCAGGAGTCATTATCTTACTGATCAAGTTGTTCTGCCTTAATCACACAAACAGTGGAATCCGAAGTTTTGTGACTCTGTACAACCTGATAGCCTGATTATTTACCCGCGGTTGAGTCCGTCAGTTTGTCTGCCCTGACTAATTCCTCCCATACCACCACCACCTCTCTTGACCTATTTTCATGATGTCATGCTCTTGGATTGCCCCAATTTGTGACGGAAATCTTAAGCACTCGATTTACTCGTCACACTGTGTGTGCAACTCCGTGGACAAAGAATTAACAGCTCTTTAAAATGATGCAACTGCCCTTTACAGCTCTAGGTGTTCACCCAGCCATTTCCATGAACGGCTAAGCAAAGCTAGACCAATGTTTGTGATGATGATGTTGTTTTTTTCCTCCTCTATCCTCTAGGAAGCAGGAAGACCTGGTCCATAATGTGAGGAGGAGGCTGGAAGAGGCCCTGATGGCTGACATGATGGCACATATAGAAGACAGCACAGCAGAGGCAGCGGCCAAATCACAGGAGGAGGTCGAGGGGGAGGAGAAGGACGACTCATAGCCAAGGTAGAGGAAAGGAAAACACTCGTCTGCCAAGGCTCCCATATCGATCGCCTCGTGGCCGCCGCTTAGATGTCGGACACGAGTGCGCACTGAGGGATCCTCCCTAAACACGCCTCTCCCTTTGTCTCCTCTCTCCACAGGTGTTTTTAATGACACAAAGTTTGCTGGTAAACTGTACTCACCACTTTTCTTACAACACTTTTTTTTTCTAACGATTGTTCACTTATGACCATGTTTCTTTGTCCCGTCATCTGTTAAATTAAACTGGTATTAAAAGCAGACGTTCTACAGAGTTTTAACAACTAAACAAAGGCAGTTTTCCTCAGGCAATCGATATTGTTTGTCAACATCTGGCTGCGTAATCCTCAGTGGATGCTTGAGTTTCAGTTTTTGCCTCTGCTAATGTATAGCAGTTTGAATGGTGCTGTATACAGGTTAACAGATGTTTGTGTGTGTGCGTGTGCGCGCGTGTGTGTGTGTGTGTTGGAATGTATTGGTTCCATTTGATGGATTTCCCAGAACATGTTGTTGTTTTACGTCTGCCTCTGGCCGACTGGTCAGCGTGGCTGTTCTTGAGGTGCGGACAGACTGCAGTATGTTTACACATGCGCAGCACACACACTTTGCTGTGAATAAATCACATTACAGCGCTTTGATAGAAGGTTTTTATGGCATCATATTGTATTGTTTGTCATAATCACCTCACTTAATATGGCGTTAAAGTCATTTTTCTCTGTGTTACGACAAGATTTTCAGTATTGTTTTGGACTACACAATCGAGGACAATAAAGTACAAAAAGAAAAGCTCCTGTACAAGTGTACCTCACAGACTGATGTATTGTACCTCAAACTAACGTGCTGTACCTCATTTTCCCCGCTAGTACTTCATTCATGTGTTCTGTCAAATAAATGCAGTTCTTTGTGATTGCTGTTGGCTGGCTGTTTTCAGGGCCCCTCGACATCGTTGCAGTTGACAGGATGATATTATATAGGTTGCCCCCCACCCTTTTGTGGATGGTGTTGGGGGAAGGTGGGGGGCTTTTTGTCATGGAAATAAGCGTTAAAT
>OMPJ01011051.1:0-15195 GCA_900312935.1 Carapus acus
GGGGACGGAAGGGTCGGAAACATTGGCCGTGGAGAGGGGATAACGGGATAAAGATGAATGGAAGGAGAGACAGAGGGAGAGCAAAGGTCGCCGCTCTGTATTGATTTTAGTTTTCATTTTTATGTCGAAAGTCCACATTATTAGAAAGCATCTTTGAGTCTCATCTATCAGAGGAGCTTTATCCCGCAGCCACATGCTACATTTGCAAAGGTGATTTTTTTTTTTTCCCCCCTCCCCGTTGACTTCACGGTACTGTTGAGCGTGCGGCGGATAGAGAACGAGCGTCCACAGACCGGTTCTACGTCAGCAACAGCTCGTGGACGGACCAACATGTTGGCTCACATCTGAACATACTTAGCGGGCGCAGCTCCACGCCTTTGAGACTGTGGCCTGCGTGTGACTTTGCTGAAATGAGAAATCGGTGAGGTGTTCCTGTGTTTCTGGGCTATAAAAGGCACAACGAGCTGAGGCTGAGCTGCACGAGACGTACATTTATCTTAACCGTGTGTGTTCAACACCAAAAGGGCAATTCTCAGCGCAGCTGTGGGAATGCATAATTTATTTCGTTTAATTGATGTGTTGTGTCGAGTAGACCACCACCCCCCAAAAAAATCTAACAAACATCCCCACGAGTCCTTCCGACAAATATTCCACACACATGCACGTGTGCGCACAGGGACGCACACTGAGACAACAGGAAAGCCCCATCCTCCAATGCAACACAATAGGAGCATCCTCTCCTCTCCATCAATCCCTGTCACTACCCACACACCGAAAAGCTGCTTAGATCCTGGTCATTATTGGTGGCTGGGCACTGACCTCCGACCTTTGACCTCAAGGGGCAACCTTGACCTCCGCTTTGACCACGGCTGTACATAATGACCCTCCAAGCCACGCTCTGGGATACATCTAATGACCCCTGAGCCGGACAAAGGTCATCGATGAAAGGTCAATAGCGGCGGTTGCACAGTTCCATTGACCTCAGCCGGGGACAGGAAGTAATTATTAGCTAACTGGATGGTCAATCGAGCGCAGAGAAATGGAGTCTGCAGCGAGAGGAGGCGGTCTGGATTGAAAGATTATAGGCTAGAGCTGCTCCGAGGCTCTCTAAAGGATCCTCGCTGTTTGAAACATGACTCATCAGACACAAAAGCGAGATAAATGGAGACGGAGAGAGGAAGAGAGAGAGAGAGAGAGAGAGAGAGAGAGAGAGCAAAAGAGAGAGACTGTCTCCACAGCAGGAAGAGATCAGGTTCAACTTTTAACCTTTGACCTGCTAAGTGTAGCTGCTGGAGTGGTTTTGGTGTCTGCTTTACTTGTTTTGAATGTTGCTGGTCAGAAAATAAATTAATAATTCATAAACATTCTTTCATGTTTGATGTTCTGACTGTCAATCGCAACTGACTTGACAGGGGGACATGTGGACACACACATTCTTACAAACATTTGAGTCGTATGAGGTACAATGACAGTTTTGAGTTTTGCGACTACAAGACATACATACAAACAGGTTCTCTTTTTGCTGGATGAGATTAATAGGTGTCCAAACACCCAAATCAGAATTAGCCAAAAGCTCAACAGAGAGCACTCTCTCTCTTCTTCACACACAGAAGGTAGTGCTGTGTGAGGTAGTGCTGCTATGGAGGTGAAGCTGTTATCTTGAAACAGCAAGGTTGCCGGTTCCTTGACATCTCTAGTGGAAGTGTTCTCAAGCAAGGCACCAAGAACCTAAATTCTCCCCCGCGCGACCAACAAAGCAGCCAGCTGCTCCTCCAGATAAGTAGCGTTGGTCAAACACGGAAAGGCCATTTCTCATGGGAGAGTCTATCCAAAATCCTAAAATAGTACGAGCGCTGTGAAAGGCAAAAGAGAACCACGGCAGCACATCGGCCAACAGGTGCATCGCGAAAAAAAGCCGGCGAAGGAAGCGACGCACTGTTCATGAGACAAAAGCTGGAACGGCGTCACAGGTGCCGCCCGCATCTCTCTAATCTGCGGTCAAGTGCAGGTGAGGTGAAATGTATTGCTGACGCGGCATTACTATTCCTGTCTCCTCTGCCCTCTTCCTCTTTTCTTTCATGTCTTTCCTGCGCTGTCCTCTCCTCCGCTCCTCTAATCTCTTTCTCTATTAGTAGTCTATTTACAGCATATTCACTCAGGATTCTGCCAACAGTTATTGCTCTCCAGAGCTTTATCGAGCCACTGATAAACTTCAGACACACATTTACATACGAACACACACTGCCCGCGTGCGTGCACGCGGCAGTTCATGGAGTGCACGGGTGTGTGTAGCGTGTGCCTGTGCAAACACGCACTTGTGTGCCCACTTGTGTGTTTGCGCGTGTTTGCGATGAAGTGCACAGGTGCAGTGTTTAAGACACAGAGCCACCCTGCGTGTGTGTGTGTTGGAGATGTATATGTTTACATCTGAAGGTGTGCGTGTACGTGTGTGTTTAAGCGTGTGTTCGCCCCGCGCGTGTGTCCGTGCACGTGTGTGTTATCAGCAGTGTCCCAGCGTGCTCGCCGAGGGCCAGTCTATTTAGTGTTCATAACAAAGCCTTTTACTCAGGCTCCAATCAGGATTAAACCCTTATCAGCACACACAGACCACAGGACACAGCCAGGGAGCCTCTCTCTGAGTGTGTTTGTGTGTGTGTGTGTGTGTGCCCGCCTGCCTCTCTGCCTGCCTGCCTGCCTGTGTGTGTGTGAGAGGGAGAGCAAAGGGCTGGAGGTAGAAGGGATTACTTGCACGTGTGTATGTGTGTTGTGCTCCTTATACGTGTTCATGTGTGTGTGTGTGCGTGACTGCAGACGAGGAGATTTTTTGACTATTCATGCTGCATGTCTTGCATGTCCACCATATTTTTTTTGGAATATCTTCCCGTGTGTTTGTGCGCTCTTTGTGCATTCGACACGTCTGTCATTTGCACCACAGCAAAATTGGTCATCGCAAAAAAAAGTGACTTGTTTACAGTGAATAGCGAAACCATTGAAGACGAGTCAGCCTGTGACTGAACGGTAAATTGTTGTGGCAAATGTCGGCACAAAGGCTCCACACAAAGGTGTGTGTGTGTGTGTGTGTGATGACACTGAAAAGTTTTGGGGACTGAAGGCAGCTGTCAAAAGTACAACCTAGTTACTGTTCGTGTAATTTGGAGGCAAATGGAATGATTTTTACCTCTAACAAGTGTGTGTGTGTGTGTGTGTGTGTGTGTGTGTGCGTGTGTGCGTGTGTGTATTTTGCTCCCTGCATGCTGAGATAAAAGTTAGTCCACAAGGATCCAGGGGAGCTTGTGTTTTGTGCTTTTCTGGGTCAAAGCTCAAAGATCTAATCTGAGGTCTGCGATCCTTTTAGGGGACACAGCACACGCTAGGCCCTTATTATTAGGATAACTTAGCATCTCGTTATGTAGATTGTCCTCATTAATATTCATGAGACATGCCACCGCCAGGGAGGAGCTTGAGGCAGACACAACAATGAGCCGGCAAAATTAGAATAAAGTGAATCTATGAATAAAAATCTGAGGCTGTGGGAGATTATTGCCTCCCGTCCATCTGCTTACTCTGCCTACTGTACACGCAAAACATGTCCGCCATCAAAACATGACTTCATAAAGGAGACAGCTGTTAGGATTTGGGATTTGCAGCTCGGTTTGGAATTTTTAACTAAGGCAGAAAAAAATCTGACTCGAAGAAAAGAATTTCCTCCTTCTCTAAAAAATGTGGATATTACACATGCACAGCCTCTATTTGATATTGATATGTTCATTCACTCAATTAATATCTTTGTAACACCCTTCTGAGGTTAATAAAGATTTCAAAATCCCCATTTGGATTTGGATGTTCAACTTCAAACTCTTGTCTAGAGACATTAGATAGTATGTGTACTTTGCGAAAATTTATAAAGTTTCACAAACTCTCACTTCGTCGGTCACCTTTCACACAATAACTTTTTCGCAACATCCCGTAAAGGACAAATTTAAAAACTACAGTGGAACAGAGCAGATATTGTTTATACACTTTGACAAGTAGACAAAGACGGAAAAAGTCAAAGTTCCAACCTATACTGTCACGCTGAAAAACTTGGCTCCAACTTTCAGCCGATCAACGATGAAAAGAGTCTATGAATATCTGACTTTCAAATCGTTTGTGTTTTTTTCCCCGCGAGTGAAAAGACAGACGTCTGGGCAATGATGAGGATTTAATTTGACACCGACTGTCTGCTTCCTGGAGTCTGAAACACAGGAAACGCACATCTATCCTTCAATGGAAAAACAGAATAAAAATGGGTCGGCCACAGCGGTGCGTGTGGATATAGGATCGGCGTCAGGATCAAGTGAATCCATGAATAAATATTCGAGTCCTTGGAGGATCATTAACACCTGTCTGCCCGCTCATAACTATTACTGTATGCTAATGCGCTGTACATTGGTGACCTCCTGCTTGCTTTTAAATGCAGAATAATGAAACTCAGGTGTATCGTGGAGCCGCATGGACGAGATCAAAAGTTGGGATTTTTTTTTTCTTGTCGTATTCAGTCACATTTAGTAAAAAAAAAACGCTATGGCATTAAACATTGATGAAGTGAATCCATGAATAAAAACATATATCTCTGTAGAGAATCATCTGCTTCCTCCATGCTTATCGTTCTCACTATATGTTTCTATTTGTGCACCTCAGAATTGTCTGTGGAACTGTGGAACACATGGTGTGTGTGTGTGTGTGTTTGTGAGAGGTGAAATGTGATGTCAATCCACTGCCACACACAGTAGGAAAGTGTGACTCAGTTGTATGCCTTCAGCTGTACTTCACTGGTAGACCACTGGGGGCGATCTAGAGCACAGGACACCGCGAGGCTGGTCAAGCCCCCTGCTGGAAAGTGTAGTGACGCATGACTTGGAGTTACATGCAAAATGGGAAAATTGGACCCGGTTGGCGCTATTGCACACTCGCTTTTCTGCGTAAGACTCTGACTTTTGTTGTTTACTCTCTGATATCAATTACACATCACCTTGTGATGAGAGAAGAGAAGAGAAGAGAAGAGGAAACTTTAATTGTTTTCACGGAGAAACTGGGACATTGCAGCTGTAATAGCAGGAGGACAAGAAACAAAAAGAATATAATTAGGGAGTGAAAACATAGCTGAAGGACATATTTAAATGAACAGAACCAACAATTTTAACATATTGTGGAAAATACGTGACTAAACTTTGGAAAGAACAAATCATTAATGCAACAAATAAACAACCAGTGACTTTGATTATGAGTTCGCAGTAATTTCAGACACTTTTCTTTA
Source organism: Carapus acus (assembly GCA_900312935.1). Taxonomy (NCBI): domain Eukaryota; kingdom Metazoa; phylum Chordata; class Actinopteri; order Ophidiiformes; family Carapidae; genus Carapus; species Carapus acus. The sequence continues at coordinate 5,297 of OMPJ01011051.1, forward strand.
AACAAAAAAATGAAATAAAATTCAATCATTGCAATGTTGAACATTAGTAATACATTTTATTTCCCTACGCCAACACGCTGGGGGCCTGACGGTGCGAGCTCAGTACAAATGTCACTCCTCCTAAATTCGGGCGGCCGTGGTTGCATTCTTTAGGGATCTTAGTAATGAGATCTGTGAATGCAGGGTCAGCACGAATTTACTCCGGCTCTATGTTATTTCTGGTGCTATTAGTCATATGCTGCGCGCACACACACACACACACACGTTCAATGGTGCGGCGGTAAAGGAGTGTGCTCGTTGCAGAAGAGAGCCGCACCACCTTTTTCATGAAATTTAGTCCTACTTTTTTTTGTTTTTGTTTTTGTTTTTGTCTTAATGTAAAGAAATCGATGCTCAGCCTGCCGTGAATGATGTGAAGTGTGTTATGGTGAAAGACGGAATTCTTAAAAGATGGAAACCAGGCAACTAGCAGCTCCAGGTGTGTGTGTGTGTGTGTGAGTGTACATGCGCTTGTTTGTTCTAATGAGCATCTGTCAGTGCAGACCTGATAGCCGCAGAAGCACCCTGGGTGATTTTCTGCTCAGGTTCACTGCAGCTTGGAGGCTCCTCGCTCAGGTCAACATCTGGCCGGAGAACCGAGAAGCAGGGGGGAGGGAGGGAGGCATGGCGGGCAACCTGCCGACGCTCTCGCTCACCACACGGCCGCCACCGTTTGAACTCGGCGGCCTAATGATGTAAACTTCTCGATTTGGACGGCCCGCCGCTGCGAGGAACGACGGCTTGAGGTGAGGTTGCGCTGAACGAAGATGACAAACGCGAGGGGGCCGCACGTCGCGACGGGGAGGAGACGAGCACATACAAATTAATTAGACGTCAGAGTTCAGTTCATCAGCCAAACGACTGAAACAAGAGGATGAGAAATAGACAGAGAGACGTTAAATTTGATGATGAGCAGATTAGATATCATTACATTCTATGATGCACTATATTATCAAATGACACACATCTCCAATTATAATATACATGATTAATCAGAGGGGCTAATAGCTGTTACATGTGGAAGTGTATACTGTGATCTACATGCATGCGCTACACACACAGTATTCATTACAATTTGCCATAGAATCAGGATTAGAAATACTTTGTGTGAGTAAATCTACTAGATGCTGCTGTTCGACGAGCGGACAGCTATGATGTCATCGGGAAACAGGAGCAAAGATGGGATTGCTGGGTAACCTGATCCATCCAGAGTGTACGGAGTGTTAATCCCAAAAACACAGACCATTACACTGACGCCCCCCCCAGAATACTGTAAATGTGTAATGAGCGATTATCTCTCAGCTAAATATGTGCTCCAGTTTGTGTTCAGTGTGTTTGTGCGAGGGTGTCGCCTTCACTTACCTCCGCTGAGACGTACTTAAGCCTTCACAGATGAGAAGGGAATGCGTGATGAGTGAGCTGCCGGGTGTGTGTGTGTGTGTGCGTGTGTGAGCGATCATGCGGGTGTGTTCATGTTCGTAGTTTCAGTGTCTCTCTCCGCTGACTGTTTTTGAAGCATCAAGGGGACGCTGTGTGTTATTCTAAGTCTCCCCACGGTGCATGCTCGTTTGTGTGTGTGTGTGTGTCCGTGTGTGTCGGCAGTGGGTGCACGGCGTCATGACTGAGCCAGAGGCGCAGGAAGGTCACCTCACGTGCACGCGTGGCGACAGTGCACGAGGAGCCGAGCACCAGCAGCCTCCCAAGGACAACAAAGTGCTTATCCAGGGGAAAAAAAGAAGGTTGGAGAGCACTCTGATCTCTCTCTCTTACACACACGTGCACACACACACAGGCCCGCACGTACGCACACACACCTTGTTTAAGTATACACACATACAGGGGGCCTCCTCTGAAGGAATACGTCCGTGTTTTATGTCCTCATCTCCACACCATGGCCATCGTGGACGGCAGGAGGAATTTGGTGGAATATTTTCAAAGCTTACAACTAAGCTAGAGAACAGATAAAGTGTGATGTCACTGTTTGTCTGTGTGTGCGTGTGCCTGTGTGTGTGTGAGTGTGTGTTCAATCTACAGCAGTGTCTTGTGTCAGTCTAGCCGGTTGTCGCTTGCAACCCTCCTCACTCTCTTTTCTGCCACTGGTGTTTCAGCTGTTGTTTCTCATTATACAAAAAAACAAAACACACACCTTATTGTGTTTCTTATTATGCCAAGCTGCTCCGAGCTACCGCTATACCCTGAGCGCGTGTGTGCGCGTGTGTGTGTGTGTGTGTGTGATAGAGAGAGAGAGAGAGTGCGTGTACAGTCTCTGCCAAATGGATTCTCCATTTGCCTCTAACCTCTCCCTCGACTCAGGTGTTTGTTTTCTGTCCCCTCATTCTCCAAAAAAGAAAAAAACACACAACGCCTCACCCCCAGTTCCTCTCTTCCTACATTCCTCCTCTTCTTCTTTTTCTCCTTCTCCCCCTCTTCTCTCCTTTCTACCTCTCACTCACTCATTATCCAACAGCTTGAAGCGCTCAGTCGTCCGCACGAGAGCTAACGCACCGCCCGGTGCTGTTAGCCGGCGTTACACCGGGCCTGCTCGTCGCCTTAAACTTTGCCCCTAAACCTTTAGCTATTTCTGTGCTTTTTAACAGTCGGGCTAATTAAGCGGGCACCTCGCAGCCGGCATCCAGCCATATGCGAGCGCGGCACGCAGTTTCGAGCCGCTTCGGAGATTCCGCTTTTGTCGTAAACGGCCGTCGTTTGTGTTCTTTTCCGTCCTGCTAATTAAGCACGGGATCTCACCATCGTCCGCATCAAATCTGTCGGTCGCGCAGTTTGAAAGTTTGCAGCCGGATTCTCCCCCTCTGCCTTTGTGTCTCTCTCTCTCCCCACTGCTCTTTGTTAAGGTGTACTTTAAATACTAACTTTTGTTTTTCTTTAACTGTCTCATCCCAGTCCCACAGCCTTGCCGGGAAATGTCTGAGTAGGGTGCAACTCCTGGTTGTCCTCCATTTGTCATCCATTTTGTTTTGATCCAGCCTCCGCCTTCTTTGTTAACATGGCGCTGGCGAACAATAGCGAGGGCGAGGGGATAAAAATCTTTTTGGTAAAGCGGCGGTCTTAAATCACGTAGCCAGACACATCCGCCACCAGCCAATTTAAGAGCCGTGTTGCGCAGACAGCCCGCGACAAAAAATCCGTCAGTGTCAGAAATTTAGCGCCTAAATCGAACAATCTGACTGCTTCTCTGACACGCACTTGTAAAACGCCGGAGACAGATGACAAGTTGACGGCGATTTTCTGCTGCACCTGGCACACTCTGACACGCAATTAACGTGCCGCGTCCACGCCGTCACCGAGTGTATATATAGATATATTTATATAAAATAGTCGTCATTATTGTATCTCTCACTTTTAGCGAGGAGGCACCAATCAGAAATAGCCTGTTGCTCCTCGTATTAATATCATTTCTGACATATTTAAGATGAGCCTGAGATAGATTGTGGCCTGCTCTCGTAATTAGAGTCAGAATATGAGATGCAGCGATTTGATACATTGTTGAATTAACTTAGTAATTTAACAAAAAATGTAGCGGGAAGCTAAAGTGAAACGTCCCCGCTTGACACATACTCCTAAATTAAGGTATATTAAAATAATCAAATAATATCGTGACAGAAACTAAATAATTCCGACACGACGAATCGTTCTGTTAAGCAGTTGCAATAAAAGAGAACGATGTAACATTCGCCAATTTACAATCCTGCTTTTAAAGTGAATTAGTGGCGATGTCCAGGTGTAATAAAACAACTGGGTTTCTTCTCCAAGTGAGCCGTCCCCTCCTCAAAGTCCTCTGCTCCGCAATGACAACGCCGTAGCTCACGTCCCGCGTCCCTATGGGTCGAGCGTGACTCGATCCAATCAGAAACGGCAGCAATTAGACGCCTCAACTGGCACTTAATTACCGCTCGGAAGGGGCTGATGGGTCATTAATTAGCAGGACATTAACAAGGCTGATTGTTCATTAACAGCACAGCATATTAGAGGAGATAAGCGGCCATGGTAATGGACTTGGGTGGAGGAGAGAGAGAGAGAGAGAGGCTGGAGCTGTCGCTAATAGAATTAGCTGACCTGCTGCACGAGGCCAGTCTGGGATAATAATGTTAACAACGGCCATTACGGGGAGGAAGAGCACTTACTGACGCTTGAGCTGCCACGCGTCGCTCACTCGGTCCAAACGTCTGTATGGGAGCGCGTGGCTCACCCCTCCTCCAACCCCCCCCCACTCGCCCGCTCCCTCCTTCGCACTTGTGGGTTAAAGAAATTTGCGTCTCAGTTTCATCTAACTACCTGAGCGCTTCGAGTGTCTCGTCGTCTACCGGCGACGGCAGACCGAGGCCTGTGACGCCATCGGCGCTCCTCTCGAGGCGAGGCCGGTGCTGGGTTAAACGCTTCCTGCCATCTTTGTAGGCTACAAAATCAAAGTGGGACGCATCTGTGAAAGGAGCCGAGCGGCGGCGGCGGCGGCGGCGGCGGCGGCGGCGGCGGCTGTTTTCACGCCGAGCTTTTTCAAAGCGAGCAAACCCTGCAGAGCAGCTGCTCCGTGACATCACTGCTCGCCACGCTTACAACGTGGGCCCACAGGCGCCCGGCACCTTGCTCCACTTCTGCCATCCTGGTTCTCGGAGTTCTTCACGCACTCCATCTGAATGGCTGTGTCCCTTGTCAGTCAAATTTAATGCATAAACATATGAATTTAATTTTATTTTTAATGATACTACTCAATCTGCTGTCTTGCAGATGAGTTAGAAATACAAGTCCAGTGGTCATAATGGAAATTTTCTTATACTTTTTATTGTTTCTGTGCACAAAATAGACTGCTGTGGATCTAGTCTATTGGAAATTCTGGGAAACATAACCACGATAAGGATCAACTGGCAGAAAAACCTGCAGTTGTTCTGGTGGCTGGTTGTTGTGACTTGCTCCAGCCAGCAGGAGGCGTCACCATCAGAGGCTTTGTTTCTGGCTGCTCTGATCCATCCTGGCCCGGCCCGTGTCCGTCCGCTGTAGCGGCTCCCTGGGGAAAGAATGTTCCAACATCTCTGACTCTTCATTTCACGCTTCATTTACCATCACACCCTCCCAAAACACTAACTCCGTGAGAGGGTGTGTGTGTGTATTTGTGTGTATGTGTGAGTGTTTGTGCCTGCACATAAGGGGTTGATCTTTTCCTCCAGTATCTTTGCTGCTTCATCTTGTCACAGGCGCTACATATTCACTATTCACTATGAATGCACGCGCGTGCACGCTTGCACGCACGTGTGCGTGCATGCGCGCACGCACACACACAAACACACACGCACTTAAAGGGTAGATGATTGTGAACGAGAGACCGGCTTATATCTGCTGCAGTCAATAGTTACTGTATTGTTCTCCAAGGGCAACCGGAGTATGAGGTAGGAACGAGCGGGACACTTACCCAGTGCAGTATGGATGGATCAAAACTTTTAAGACACACACAGGCACGCACACACACACACACGCAAACACACACACACACTCAAAAGTCTCCAGCTATCATTTTACTTTTAAAGTCAGCGCAATTACCTTTTCTCTCTCTGCTATTGCACCCGGTGTCTGAATTTCCAAAGACATACAGTAATATCGTGCGTGTGTGTTTGCGTGCGTGTGTTTGTGTGTGTACCGAGGGAGGATGTTATTGGAGACATAGCTCATAAAGCCTCTGCAGTATCACCATAAACTTTCAGTACTGCTACTGTTGGAGCGTTTAATAGAATTTATTGTGAGCTTTGGCTGTTTATTTTCACTTTGCGAAACTGGTTTTATGTGCGTATGACGCAAATCGAAGAAATGCCAGTTGGAATGTCACAATTTGTGTAATGTGCAGGCTGAGCTGGATTGTTATGATTCGTAAATCATTACTGGAGATATCTTTTTAATGTTCACATAGTTTGTTACTCGAGAAATTAGGCTGTTTTTACGGCAGAAATTTACAAACAGCCATCAGAGAAATTATGGACTGGAGCTGCCAGCAGGGCGATGGAATTGAATTCTTGTCTGTACGTCTGACCGCGTACACACTTGGGCCACTACGCGCAGCTTTGACCAGAGTAAGACTGGGACACGTTGTCAAGTGCGTAGTCACAGAATTATGACAAAGGTCAAGAATCTCGATTCCTCTATGAAATATTTTTAACCACAAGCGTGTTATGAAACTCCATTGTTGTCGTGGGTGCTAAGTCAGCTTCTTCACCATTGGTGGTGGTGTCATACATGTTCTAGAGGTGGTATTTCGAATTATCGGTTCTTGTTGGAATTGAGAAAACTCACCAGTGGAGACGTGTGTTGTGCTAGTGATAAGTGTGTTTCTTTTAACAATTGTCTATCTCTGTGGTATAGCGGGATTTACGTCATAATCCTTCACTCGGGGTCTTTGGAGCAGTGAACTCGATGAAAATAAAGCGTTGGAGCCAGCCTGCAGGCCTCCTAAGCCAGCTTTCTTTGAATATGGAGAGTGGAGAAGCGTGTCAGAAGTCAGACTTCATGACAGAACACCGACAATATACTGTAGCTCTGAATTTTACAGATTCATCAGAGTTGACACACATTTTTATTTAGTATCATTTTTTTGCATTGGCTTTTATGACAATGATACGTCTCTCTCCTCTGGAGGCTCACCTGTCACTCACGGGTCTCACCTTTTTCCAGATCGAAGTTACACAACTTCATTTTGTTGTTGGTTTTGTCGTTGTTTTGTGTGCCTTTGGCATTCTGCCTTTAAAATGAGTCAGCCAGTGTCATGCTGCCAAGCGGCCTGCACCTGTGTTTACTGAGCAGCCACAACAAATGATTATCAAAAAACACAGGAATACATTGAGACCCACAAAGCAAACACAAGTTGCCACCATCTCTCCAGTGCTACACACATTCACAAACACACACATGCGCACACACTTTCAGATCTAGATCAATTCAGTGCCTACTGACACACATAACAAACGCACATTTCCATGCTATTTCCATGCTAACACCCAGCGCAATGCGGTGCGGTTCATGGCTGGTGAGGCACTGACTTCATCACAGTCAGATTTACAAACATATGAACCCTACAGAGTAGTTAATGCAGCATTTGATTGGCAGCAGTTAACAGTTATGTTTAAAAATAACCTGAGAAATATAACAAATTAATCAATTGTCTCAATTTACAGGCCTCTCCTGCCTCCCCTAACCACACATACTGAAGCTCTGCCTCCCTCCTACAAAGGACACCTTGTGGGTTAACTTCTTCCCTCGCTTGGGGTCAGTCACAGCCACGCACGATGAATCATCAGGTGTTGTAGCAGCCTTGTCACTCATAAAGCTGGCACAGGCCATGTATGGTCCTTAAGAGCAGCTAGTGGTTAGTCGCTTTAAGTTTCCGTGGGAACATAAAGTCACATCTCCTTCATGTCTTAGCTTGCTCCATCGCAATCCAAGCAGAAGCGTCCGGATCACGAGGCCTGCCCGGCGTTCACACACTCTGTCTCTCTCCCTAAACATTTGCCCAGTTCTCCCGCAAAGGCCCGTTCGCCATCCTGCTTGCCTTCGCCAAGGTTATTCCCCACAGAGAAGCTCGCGAGTTTCTCGCATCATCAGCCAGATGTACGCCAAGTACGAGAAATATCATTATACATGAGGGGCGCTGATCCATATGCAGTACCCTCAAAAAAAGTTGGTGACATAACATTTGGGGACTTTCTCTGCACTGTCACCGTGTTCGGCGCACACAGGCGGCGTGAAGAGAATTTACAGCCTCGCCAACAGCGGCCGAAAATGTTTTACACGGTCGCGTTGGTAGGCGGCCATGCAGAACCGCCGGACAAAAAACGTTCTCGATTGAGCGACCGTCCACCAGCCGCGCTCCTCGACTGACCTGGGCGGCGAGGGAAAAGCGCGACGCAGATATTCTCACGTGGGTAGAGACATCTGCGGCAGCGTCTGCTGAAATCCCACGCTTGTTTCCCCCCCCCGCGATCCTTTTGACCCTCAGACATGCATCATTTCGTAGCCTTCTGCACGCAATACCCACACAATGCTGTCTCACCATCCCAGCACCGAGCTGTCGCAGTGGGAATGGGGGCGAGGGGAGCAAGAGGGGGGAGGAGGGGGTGCTGGAGGACACTGGCGATGATGTTCTTCATCAATCATGTGTTCAACCTGTGAATCTGCTCTCAGTGCTGCTGTCAAATCACAAGACACAACCTTATTATCCACACGGATCCCACACAGCCCCGCATCACGTCCGCGGGAGGAGAACCGCGATGACCTCTGGTCTCATTTCGAGTATGGACGAGCAGGAGCGTCAAGTGCGACATGGCCGCGCTTCCTTTTTGGCGAGCAAAACCCTCTCTAAATAATAACGGAAGCGCAGCCGGGCACCAGCAGGCTGTTGGATGAGAGGATTCATGCGCACGCGCACACACACTCTCTCTCTTTTGCACACACACATGCAGGCGCACACGTGGATGGGGATGAATAGATGGTCCCTCTCAGATGTGACTAGATTCAATCCATGTGTTAGATTGCCTCTCTCTGTTGTTGAGAGGGTTTCGGGGTCACATCCCTCACATTACCTCTCTGTCCACTGACACTTTATTCACCTGAATGTAGGTCTGACAGCCGGCGATGGATGGGCCTAATCTGAGTGACAGAGAGAGATGGGAGGCCGCGGAGAGTGGGAGATAGAGAAAATAATAAGCGAGAGGAAAGGCTGGAGCCCGAGCTCGCTGTAGGGTCGGCGCTCTGCAGGCTTGCGAAATCCGTGCAACATGCGCGGCCACACACACTTGTACACGCGTCGTCCAGCCGATTTAGCGAGCGATCTACACCGACAAACAAGTTTCAAGAGCGAGACGCGGCACAATCAGATGCACGTGAGTAACTGCCTCTTTCTTTTACCATGGAAGGAGTGGTGGTGTCATATTTTTTTGCATTTTTTTCATCTATTTTCATCTGCAGGAGAGGCGGAGGTTACACAGCAACACCTTCAAACACCCTCCATGTTTTTTTGGTCTGTGCGATACGTGTTAGTTATATTTCTAGAGGTTTGGCTCAGCTGCACAGAAAACAAACGTCATGAATTAAATACCAGAAAGATGTTTTATTAAACGCAGCATCGCTCCACCAAAATGAGTGTGATAGAGTGTGAGTCAAGATTATGAATGAAAGTTGTCTATATTTGCACCCATCCAGAAAGACACTAATTGAAAACTGTGTTTCCTTGTGAATTTCAGTCATTTCCTACCCTGTAAAACACATGCAACCATATGCTGTGCATCCATTACACCAAGTGGATGCTATTGTGGGAAAATATTATCAATTAGAGTTTCTGCGCCTAATATATTTAAAATGGCACTGCTGAGATTTCACTCAAATGAATAATGAGCTTTTTCATGCCTTCTCCAAATGTAGTAGAGCATCTGAGTTATGTCATTGGACGCGTCATTGAAGCTGTGGGGAAGCTTATTAGATATAGTCTTTCATTCCGTCACGGCCATTGTGCAAACTGTGAACATTAACGCAAGTCTTTTGACGGTTTTCTATTGACTACGGGCACAGGCGTGTAAACAATCCAAACCTCTGATATCTGCGGCAGCTCAGAACAGGCGTGACAGCAGGAAGACAGCCAGCGATACAAACACACAAGGACAGACACACACACACACACACACACGTGCACACACACACACTGACACAGCTCTTATCAATCACAGACCAAAACTCAGCGTTAATCCTTCAGCCGGCAGAGATAGAAGAGGAGCCAGACGAGATGAGAGAGGAGGAGGAGAAGGAGAAGACAGGAAGGACAGGGGGAGGTGGAGCGCAGGGGAGGAGGAAGGAGGCAGGAGGAGGTGAGA
>OMPJ01011052.1:0-10217 GCA_900312935.1 Carapus acus
CAGCTGCCCACACCGATGTCACATCACTGTAATTAGCGGCGAGCGGTGCAGCCTCTGGGAGTGTTGGACCGCGCTGCTGTAGTCACTGTAGATCCCAGAGAGAACGTGGCGGCATGCTTTGTTTTTTTTTGGGGGTCTCATTATTTCTGCTCTGCAAAAGCAAAATGAACGCGCCTGATAATTTGTCACAGCTCAGAATCATGTGGCAGCAACCAGAGCGGGGGCGTGGAGGAAGGGAAAGAGGGGAGGTGGGTGTGCCATGGTGCCAAGGTTGACAGTGATGGTGGCGATGATGATGATGTTGGCATGTGTGTTGTGGTGGAGCTGAGGTAAAATTGATGGTGGTGGTAATGATCACAGTGACAGAGATGGTAATAAGGACGATGATGATGATGATCATCATATGATGATATTTGTGTTGGTGCTGTTGACGATGGTTGTAATGTTGGTGGTGATGATGGTAAAGATGACGGCGCTGATGGTGGAGTTGGTGGTGATGATGTCTGTGTTGATGATCGTGTTGAATGTATTCACATTGGTTGTTCTGCTCAAAGAGGCGATGATGATGATGACGATGATGATGGTGGTGGTAGAGGAGCTAAAATGGAAGCGTGGAGCTTGGTGAGAGGACATTAAAACGCCTCCAACAACAAAAGCGGGACCATAAATCCCATCCTCTCCTGGTACGCGTCCTCTCACGCTGGCAATTTCCTGTCTTTCAAAGCCAGATTATCTATAATGCAGGCACATAAACAGAAAGTTGGTGAAGGAGAGGCAAACTTTTCCATTTGAAGAGCGGGGCTGAAGGAGGGATGAGAAGAGAAGAGAGAGAGAGAGAGAACCTGTAACGCAAGAGAAGGTTGGCATGAAATGATTTGTGGTGCCGAGACATGAAATGGTGGAGGTGTTTTTGAGTGTGTGTGTGTGTCTGCATGTGTGTGTGTGCGTGTGACGTGGGGGGGGGTAAACTTGCAGAAATTTCATAAATCCCAGCGAGGCCAGTACTTTACAGGGTTAATGCACCTAAATGCCTCTCGAGCAGACACATTTCACACGACTGTCAGGAAGATTCTCCACCGCTCGCAGCCTCTCCTCCGGTTTCATTATCATCCCCACCGCTGCTTCTCATAATGGGAGCGGAGCGAGGATGACAACATGCGGGGGTAACCGCAAAGGTGCTTTACGCCGTCGGCTCTGCTGAGTGGCCAAATTAATTTTGCCAAGTGTGTATGGCCCGTGTGGACATTATTCTAACCAGGAGCATCTGCCGGTGAATTCATCCATGTGGCAACGGAGGGCAAATGCTCAATGGAACGCAAAGAAATGAAATAAACATGAAAGAGTCGGCAAGAAATGCACCGTATTTTAAGATTTCTCAACTTGTCAACGGGGTTTGGGACGTCTTTGTAAAAGACACAGACACTGAAAATTATATTTCTGTGCACTGTTCCTGGTCAGTAGTCGCTGGTTTGAACTTAAAAACGCCACCTGCTCTATGCTGGGCGGATATAGAAAAGCTGAATTAGGTGCTCAGCTGGCGACAAACGCGATACGTTTGGACAGAGGCTGAGCGTGACAACCCCAAAATACAGAAACGTTAAATTCAGCGGCGGTATTTAGGTCAGCCACGTGCCCGCTTTTATCGCGGCATCACCGCTGTCCCCAGATGGACGAGTGCATGTGGGCGAAGGCGAGCTGGACGCTGGCCAGGCCATCACCATGAGTGACACACAACAAAAAAGAAGCTGTTCCTCCTCTTGGTCTCTCATTGTTTTGTTACCTTCTCGATGAGTTGCTAGCATCAAACTGGGGGAGCAACGATGGGCAGGAGGAGAATTGGCGAGAGGCCGTCGGGCCAAAACAGGCGCTCACGTAACGTCTTTTACAATCCCCTCAAACAGCGGTCTCAGATTCATGACGTACACAATCGCTCCATGTTCTGTGGCCGCATTACAGGCTCACAATGAGGCCTGGACGCTCGCTGCCGACGATATACGGGCTTTGCTGGGTCCCGTTGTTTATCGTGCAAGTAAATCCCGCCGTCCTCGTGTCGGCGTGAGTTACGCAGTTTTCACGCAGCCGCCCGGATGTATGTACGACTTCATAAATATTCCTCGGCGAACGCCAGGCTTAAGACGGCGTCGACGTTTAAATAATCTGCTCGGAGTTACAAGCATGACAACAGTAATAATGTAAATAAGACGATAAATAAGCCAACCGTCGGGGGAGGAAGTGAATGCCAGCGCCTTGGAAAATAAGGAAGTAGCCACGGCAGCACGGGGCTTTGAGGCTCTGCAGATATCTGAGCGAGGATGAAAACAAAGCAGATTCGAGCGCAAACAGTGGAAACAGCATACGGCCTGTTATTGTTGGAGATTAACTCATGCCAAGGTGGTTTGAAATAATTATAGCGCCTCAAAACTCTTGTTACGAGTCATGCGAGGTCCTCCAGGCTCTGTGATGAAGGCCACGGTTTGTACATGTTTGATGGTTTTACCTCTAGTAACCAGTTTAACTCGACAACAGACGGTTAATCACGCAAAAACCCTGGATTAACGGAATTGTTAATGTTTAAAGTCAAAAGGTTACAAAGCCCGAATCTCACCTGAAACCAGAGCGGCGTGTTTTCTCTGCCGTCAGCGGTCACGACGCAACAACCACACAAAAAGTTCTTCTTCACTCGTGGAAGTTCCGAAACAAGGTCGGAGGGAGGTTGCAGACGTTGATTTGCTCTGTCAGGTGTTGATGTTTGCCGGTGGACCTGCAAAGGAAACCTCAGTGAACTCCATCGCTCCGCTGCTGCCACCGCCACCAACGACACAACCCGTCGTCTGCGGCTACCAGAGAAGACAGAAGTTCACATCTGAGTCATTGTGGGAAAACTGTTTACCATCCAAGCACCGGGCTCCTAATGAGCTAATGACAGAAGATAAACAATAATAACAGAATATAAACAATAATTACCTCTGTTTCTGTGTTATAGCGCAGTTCAAGCTAGGCAATGAAGAAGAAATTCAGGGCTGTGATAACTTGATTTGACACAAAATCAGATCGTCTCAGCCTCATAGGAGCGCAAACGACACACTCACTCGCACACAGATATGCAGGCACGCAAGCATGCACGCAGACACACACACACACTCGTGGTGTGGTGCGGCGTCTCAGAGAGGCAAGGGATTATGAGTCGGAATCCGAATTGGAATATCGCAGATAATTGTGAGGCGTAATGGAATCCTGTTTACTAATTCTCACGCCAATGTGGTGACTCAAATGAATCCTGTCATGTTTTCAATTAGGCGGCGTTCTCGGGCTCTCGCTCTTCGGCCTTCTCGCTCAAATAAGGTTTCCCTACCAAGTGGGCGCCGCCGAGCAGCGAAAACGTGTGAAATTGAATAGTTTCATCTCATTTGCAAGAACGAAGATCAAAGTTTCATTTGGCGAAATGAAATCTTAGCTGAGGCTGAGACCCTCTCGTCATCCACACACGCGCGCTCCTCACACACACTTACTTTACCAGACAGCAAGCAAAAATATGCTCCCCTTTATCTTTTTTAATCACATTTGATTTCTGTTTGCGGAGTCGTCCCCTGCTGCTGGGCTGCACGATTAAGAAACATCCACGTCATTCATATCCCTCACCCAAACACACGCACACATACCTACACACACACACGCACGCAGGCACGCAGGCACGCACGAGCATTCAGACAACTTAACACACGACAGGCACACACACAAACACACACATATTCGCTCTCACATTCAAATAGCCCCTGATTGATCAACTGTTTTCAAGCTTAATCCTTCTTGACAGTCTGTCAGGAGAAAATTTTAATTTAACACGTTTTGTTGGGCAAATGAAGCAAACCTCCTCAATCAGCCAGTCAAAGACGACGAAATTGCCTCATCACGTGGCTCCTACGATTCTACTAAATCAGCCAGTTTATGATATTTACTCATCAGCCGACATCCATCTGCTCCGTCATAAGTGGCCTACATTGGCATGGCGTGGCATGCCATACACACATACACATTCACACATACACACGCAGACACACACATGCACACACACACGCGCACACACACAGTTCCCCCTCCGGCTCCCTTGCTGCAGAGGACAACCTGTCACCTCCCGGGCCATTAGCAGTTGCATTGAGTGAACTCGGGCCCACCTCGAGCTTCCACGAGGGGCCATTTCTCATGACTGAGCCTGATCCAACGCTCTCCAGCTGGGGACGAGACCCTCGGGACACCAGGAGGGCAGGATGGGTGATGGGAGGATGGAGGAGGATTGGAGGGGAGGCGTAGGGTGGCAGATAGGCTTGCCTGTCAGACAAACACAGTTGGACCGTTGCAGTGTGAGGAGCCCACACGCTCTGACAAGCAGACAGCGACACAGGCGTAGCCGTCACAATCACACACACACACGAACATACACAGGCGGTCGCACCCGATGCTACGACGCTCCCAGCTGGGTGCAGATTATGATAGAAAGTGGCGGCAGAAATTAAAGACAGAGAGTGAGCGTGATAGATGAATCGAGTGTGCGAGACTGCTGAGGCTGTCGCCAGATCTCCCATCCTCCCACACTCGTGTCTGTGTGAGTGTGCGCGTGTGTGTGCGCAAGGGGGTGCTGCACCCATCTCATTTTGTTGATAGCATCAGTCGGGGCCTAATAGACGTTATTGTTCCTCCCAAACCCACAGACACACAGGCAGAGCTGCACACTTTAGCGGTGAAGCATCACAAGTTAGCGTTGCCCCTCAGGCTCTAATCTGAGCTATTGATCAGGACGGGAAGCTCCGCGCCGGCTGCCTGAGGGAGCCCAGGGTGTTTTATAAGCAGCTGAAATCTCCGGTGGTCACAATCAGTTCAGCATTTTCTCTTCTACAACAATAAGACGACTGCACTTGTCCTCAGGGCTGCGCTGTTATCGGGCTGGTGTCTATAAATTCTTGAATCTGTGTGCAATCTGCCCTGTGTGTGTATGTATATGTATGTGTGTGTGTGTGTGTGCGTGTGTGCGTGCGTGCGTTCTTGTGTGTGTGTGTGTGTGTGTGCATATGATCTCCATTTCTCTCTCCCCTCTATTTCTCTCTAAATGTGAGTTAAAAAAGATAATCAGATTGGTGCCATTTTCGAGGCTACTGCTTGTCTCACAAAAGGCTCCATGTGGAATCTACCATCGATTTATGTGTGAGTGAAAGACGCTCTTTGTAGTGCTTAAAGTACAATTTACGGACCAATCATAGCGAGCCACACTACAACCATGATCATTGTCAGGGAGATCGCAAAAAATATACCTTTGTCATCCGTTTGTCAATGGATTCAATTGCCTTGGTGTCCCCAAATCAGTTTCATGTCTCTGAGCCCTGAATATTCTCATCCACTCTCTCAAACTTTACTCTATTTTGTCTGTAACGCTGTAATCAGACGAATCCAGCGAGAGCGCCACTTAGGGGCAGACTGTAGTGAGAAGCCCGAACCAGCCAAAAGACTTAAGTGTCAAACCCTCCCTGGGACTTTGCAAAGGACTTCAATATTGAAATAATTCGTAAGCCCGGTGCTTCTCATGTGTATAAAGTGTGTTTTTCTGCCAGCATGCATTTGTGTCTTGCTGGAGTTGGAGGCGTGGATGTGACCTGCTGCCCAGCAGCTGCCTACTTGTGTTTTGTGTTGAACTGTGTTGAAGTGTAGGGGGCAAGCTGGTGTAAACGCACACCAGCGCTCTCTAGTGGTAAGGTGAGTGAGTGCAGTAATCTATAAACAATACAACAGAAATACAAACAGAAAAGGACAACATGTAAGGATTTGATAACTCAGATGGCTAAGTGGAGTTATCTTAATAGTAATGTTCCAAATTCGAAGTGACTTGTGTGTTTCATTTTTGGCGGCTGTGTTATTTCACAATACCCATGGATGGAAACCAACAACAATTCTGATGATGTGAGGGTTGTTGATTGTTGACCGGATAAGATTCATATATGTTGCAAGAAAGCACAAACAGACAACAAACGAACAAATGCGTGCACGAGTGTGTGTAAGTGTGTGTGCGTGGAATTATGTTATGTTATATGTTTACCATTTCTCACTGTATTCCTTTGACAGCTGAAGTGTATCTTATGGTGTGTTATTCTGTTGACCTCGCCGTAATAGCAGCATCTACTCCCACGTATCCCAAGTGGCTGAAAAAGTCGCTCTGGTTCTCTTCACTGCTTTCACCACAATGCAGCGGCTGGGCAGTGCGCACTACACATGCAGCTGCTAAAAGCTGCTCCCATTGACCCACCTCAGCACAGATAAATATCCAGCACTCAGCAGTCTCTGTGGGCAAGGGGGACAGCTCATTTATGTGTACGTGTACATGTGTGTGTGTGTGTGTGGATGCTGTGAAAGCAAGACAAAGAGAGAGAAAGAGAAAAACCAGAGTAGCATATTAGCATTTTGACTTTGCACTGACAAACATTAGCATTTGTAGCACCACGTTGACCTGCTTCGTAAGCTCCGTGCTATCATAATTAATCACGGGAGGTTTGTGCTGTTGTTTCTTTTTTTTCCTCTCTCTCTCTCTTTTTTTTTTGTTCCTACTGCCAACAGCGAGAATTAGCATTATTATTCCGAGCCCGGAGCGGTTTGCGTCAAACCCAGTGACGAGTCAAAGCCACGGTTTCACCTGAGGAGGCTGTAGCCGCCGGCGCTGCGGCTGAATCAAGGGGCTCCATCAGCAAAGTGAAGTTACCAAAGGCCGCAACAGCCTAGCCGAGCAGGCGCAGCCTCCCCGCTGCCTGTTTCATCTGCACAGCCACGCTGACAAGTCAATCAATCAATAATCACAGTCTATTTTTGCCGCAAGCACACACACGTGTGTGTGTGTGTGTGCGTGTGTGCGTCTGTGTGAGCCTCCAATTTCTGCGCTGATTATTTTCTCTGCTGAACACGCAATTAATATGTTTGTTGCTCAACCATCCAAATGATTATTTGTTTACTTGTCTTTTGCTGACTGCACACACACACACACACACACACACATACACACACACACACACACGCACACACACCCCTCCCCACAGTAAGGCTGGCCCCATGTTAATTACGGTGTCAGCCCTCATATCTCTTTTAATTGTTGTGGGTTTGTTTATCCTGGAGATCAAATTGAGTTGGGTGAGATTGGGGGCTTCTGCCAGCGTCGATCTGTCTGGAAGATAGATGAGCGCGTATCAGACAGCGTGACGATGCCCGTCGACTGACACGGCGGGGAAGCTGTTGCAGGATGTATGGATGGAGTGATGATCACTGTCATCTTGACTCGTCCCGATTCATCACATGCAGACAATCTCACGCACATAACATACCGGTACATACATCTGACAGCCGGTGATTGAAAAAACAAGACAGCAAAATGTTTTACTGGATGTATCATACCATTAGTGCATGATTATTATGATTATACAGGGTAATGCAAGGATGTGCACATGATTACCATTACAGGAAATGTTAGATTGTATTCCTCAAACACTACATTTTAAATTCATAATTCTGCTGTGATGTCCCTGTGGTTTGTTTGGGAAAAATCTGAAAGTATGAACAAAATATCGTAACACATTATTGAGTCTAGTTATCAGGGAGTCCACGCTTCCTCTTTGACTTCAACTCCTTCAAGACCGAACTCTTAAAGCTTCAGTGAGTGCAGATCAGTGCTACCGGCAACGAAATGTAACCGTAGGTCCAATACATGTAACAAGCAAAACTGACAAACTCTGGATCTCGCCGCTGACGCAGACTGAATTCCAAATCTCCTGCTTCACCGCGTGTCTCCACAAAGGATATTCTGACATTTACTTTCTATTCTCTGCTATGCAGATCAAACATCCCCCCCTCTTTTTAAAATTCATGTACCTATACTGCAGATCCATCTCTCTCATCACTTCAGCTTTGGAGCGCAACATCTCCTCACAAATTTGCAAGTTTCATTTTCCCTAAAAAGCAGATGAAAGCCAGAGTCATGGCCATTTATTCCACACACACGCACACGCAAACGCACACGCACACACACTTACACACACACACACACACACACACTTTGCACTGGCGGTGTGTGTGTGTGTGCCATAATGCTCATAAATCAGCAGCAGAGTGATCGGCGGCGATATAAGCTGCTGGATGATCCTCTCCTCAGTGGCCTTGATTATAGCAGCGGTTATTCATTAGGCTGTAAAGATATGGGAGGAAGATGACGATGTGCGCATTTGATCCGAGGACACGATAAAAGTGAAAACCTTTACTTTTTCATCATCGGGCTAAATGAGAGCTGTTTGCTGGCGACGAATGAATGTGAGGTGTTAATCTACCACCATTCCAAACTGCAGACAAGTGCGAGTACCTCTCATATGAAAAATGAATAAAATAAAAGAAGCTAAAACAAATCCATTGAAACATCTCCACTAATGTGTGTGAAATTGGCCGATGCTCTCTATACATTGTTCCGCGTGTGGCTCGAGATGAAATAGGAAAAAACGAAGAGGTAGAAGGAGAGGAAGAAGTGCGACCCTTCCTTCGCGCGCATGACATTAAATCAGCCGAGCAGGCAGTTTTATTGAAACATTTGATAAAGTCGCGGCGGAGGTAAATAAGGTTACACTTCAAAGCGCCGCCCATTTCAGTTTGGTGGCGTTTGGCCATTGACTCAGCATCTCTGCTGCAGCTATCTGCTCACACAATGATTGGAATATTCCTTTAAGCTCCCGCAGAAGGTCAGAAAAGTAATTAACCCTGTTCTGTGTGCATCAACAGAGGGATTGAAACAAGCACTCTCTTTCTCTCTCTCTCTCTCTCTCTCACACACACCCACACCCACACACATAGGCACGCACATGCATAAATGCTAACACGCCTACACAGGTCCTCGCAGCTGTAACGCTCTGCTTTAATGGAGGAACCGACGAAAAAAATAATAAAACATTAAGTCCTGGCAGTCTCACCCGTTTTGTTCTTAAATGTGAGGATGACATTAAGGCGTTGTGTGGCATGTTCTGATGGATTTGCCATTTTAGAGTGCGGCGCACACATTCACGCGCGCACACATGCGCACACATGCCCGCTGACATTTAAAAAGGCGCCACTGTAATCACAGAAAGTGGGATATTGTTCCTTTGCCTCTCTCTGCCTCTGCTTGAGCCTTCCGTCAACTTCTCCCCCCCCCTTGCCCTTATACCCCGTCTCCATCACAACCTTTTCATTCGCTGTCTGTCTGAATATCCCGTCTCCTCCTGCTCTCCCATCCCCCCCACACACTCATCCCCCTCTTCCTCGCCGCTGGACTCTTTCAATTGAGGAAATCCACACAGATGTTTAGAGGCCTTTAATGGCGCTGCTATTTCTTCACCATCGGCTGAGTCTGGAGGGAGGGAGACACTGCTCTCTCTGATTACCTGCTCTTACTCCTCCTCCTTTTCACACTTAGGCATCACCTTGAGCTCACTCCCCCATTGACCCGCCAACTGTCCCAGGACCCTGGGACACACACTGGATTGTAGACATTTATACTTTCAGCACACTTTCGTCCTGGTGCTCCATCAGCAGCGGCATCATCTCTCCATTTCATCTTCAGTGAGCGTGCTAATATGCACAAATGTCCACAGCGAGTTCCTTCTCTGCCATGGTGTGTGAATGTGTTTGAAAATATATTGAAACACTTACCTAGACCACAAAAGGAGGTAAAGAGAAAGATTTTGCCGTCGCTGGAAGATAAAGGCAACAATGGAAACAAATTAGGATACAAAAGAAAGCAAAGGAGGATTTCTCCCTTCCTCTCGCCCCCCTCTCTCTCTCCAAGAGGTTAGGGCGCCAAATCCGCCGCTTCCTTTTCGCAAAGCAGCCAGGTTGTTTGTGATGCAGCGCGCCGTGCCGCCATCTCATAACAGTTTTGATCACAGAAGATGGATATTCACTTTCACGCATCATTTAACCAGAAGATGACAACTGCAGCTCGTGACAACATCAGATGCAACAAATGCGTAAACAAACCTCCTCCAGATGCAAAAGTAACAAAGCGAATCAATTAAATAAATAAATCCCGCTGCCAAAAAATGAATAAATAAAAACATGCGCCACGCACTTATTTGGGCTCAGCGTGCGATGTCGACAGAAAATGGTGCCGGTGAGGGATGGTGACCGGTTTGGGCACGCTGGTTGTGCGCATGCTGGCTCATTAGAGGAGG
>OMPJ01011054.1:4126-16218 GCA_900312935.1 Carapus acus
GCTGAAAGGGTGGCACTCAGACATCCTGCTGGGCCCCGTCACCGTCTCCACCTCCTCCCTGGCCGGCGGCTGGTACCTCTCTTCCGACTCCGCTCGTTTCTACTCCACCTCAGCCATCCTGAGCGGCAGCGGCTTCGCCCCGTACAGCTGCGGCCCCGGCCTGGAGGCGGTGCGACGGCGCGGCCGGCAGCGGAGCGGCGACCGTGGGGACTCGAGGCGGAGCTGGCACGAGGAGAGCAGCTTTGAGAAGCAGCTGAAACGCCGCAGCTGCCAGATGGAGTTTGGGGATGGCATGGCAGAGAGCCGATCCCGAGAGGAGATGGGCAAGATGGGGAGCCAGTCCAGCTTCTCGGGCAGCGTGGAGGTCATCGAGGTGTCCTGAGGGCGGAGGTCCTCTCGCAGTCTCGGAGCTTCAGGCTGCCACGCAGCTGGAACCGTAGCAGCAGGGGAAGCGGCCGGGAGGCAGCTGGGAATTTGAAGATCATCGGCGAGGACTTACCCTGTCCGCCTCTCCTCCACCTTCTCAGAGAGGTCTCCATTTGTTCCGCCTTTGGTCCGACCTTTGACCTCTGATGAGGCCCGTACCTCCCAGGTTTGAATCTCAGGTGGACTTCTAAGATAGACAGACTGTGGCTTCTCTTTGGAAGCTTCAAACGTGTGTTCAATCTGAATCTGCACTCCCGTTTTCTCTCCCAAACATATCAGATGGGGGCGCTCTCCTCTCCCCTAATTTCTCACCTCTCCTTCCTCTCCTCTCCTCTTGTTTCTCTCCTCCTTCTCCCTAACAAAGAGGCTGGGACTCTTCCTCGTGTGCAGGCTGAGCAAAGGGAAAGCGGAGCCCGACTTTCAAACTTGATTTTGCAGTTGATCTTGCACTACTGTGGTTTTCAGAAAGGGTTTGGAGGAGAAATGTTGAAATCACATTAAGAAAAAATAATGCTGTGATCCTGAATGTGTGTGTGAGGGTGTGTGTGAGATGCCATCGGGCCTCCACGACCTGCCTTAAGTTAACAAACAGCTTTTTTAAAGACTTTGGGACAAAAAAAGAGAGAGGCATAGAGAAGGTCGTGAAGTCTGCAGCCAGGAGATGATCCCAAACGTCACATCTGCAGGGACGACAACAGTATCAGTTGAGGATCCAGGACTACGAGGACGCCCACAGAGGTATGTGGAGAAGCATCTCCGTCGTCCAGGATGCATTTGGACTTTTTATCTGAGGCGCTCTAAGAAGGATTTGGGGCCCAGATGGGGGCCTCCCTGGGGCCTCCTCCTCCCGCTTCCCTTGGAGGAGACACTTCTCATTCTCACTGCAGATGTGATGAGCAAACCGCTCCAGCATGTCCCTGACCCACACCGCCACTCTGTCCTCCCTGCTGGACAGCCAGGGGACGCCACAAAGGCCTCCAAATAGTTGGAAGCACTTCATCAAGTGAGGGAACCTCAGCAAGGGTCCGGACTCCACACTTTGAATCCAAAAGAGAAATATTCAACAAGAATATCCAAAGCAGGAGGAGTTGGAGGACACGGTGGAAATTATTGTGCTGGACTTAGACAGTCCAAAGCCAGAGCCCGGGGCACCGTCTGTCCTTCATTCGTGCGCACGCCCTCCGTCTCCAAGCTTGGTTTTGGTTTGACCTTTGTGACCTTAGTAGGGGTCGGGGGACAGACACACGTCATTATGTTCATCGATCAAAGCGGCTGATAAGTGAAAAAGGTGCGGTGGGGGTGCTGTGAGAGGCCGGTGGAGGAGTGAGCAGGAGTGAGTGAGCGTCGGCCTGTGTGAGCAAACCCACGACTTTGGTCAACGTGCACATCTCTATGAAGTTAAGATAAACAGTAGACGTATGGTGACTGATGAAATAAAATCAGAAATGGTACAAAAATGACGGACTGAGCTGGTTTGATGCTGTTGTGACTGATAGTAACAGAACTGTGAGGGTTATGGCGCCCCCTGGCATAACGTTTGTGTTTGTAAATAAGGTGGACATGCCCTTATTTGTAAATGTGATAATAATGAAACTGAAACAACTTCTGTGAGCTGACTGATGGTTGGGAAACAGTATCAGGTATATCAAAACAATATTTGTGGTATTATCTCGTCTTGACAAGAGAGAAAATTGTCCTCTGCTGCTTTGTCAATAAGGTTAGTACTTTTTATCTGTCCACTTTATTTTAAGGATATTATTGTTCACGTCATTTTTGTAGTACTGGAGGAACGAAGGTTTGGTATTATTTTGTTAATTGTTTCTTTCGACTTGCAATAAGTGTTGATAAGAGCAGTGTCTGGTACTCGCCCACAGAGGGCAGCAGAGAGATACGGCATGACACATAGGTGGAGGGCGTTTATTCCCTGGACCATGACTGACAGACGTAACCTCCTTGTGACCTCCCAGCAGCCAGGAAATAAGAAGTACCTTACACAGATAGTCAATAGTACACTTTCTTCTTATTCGAAATAGTTATCTTAAGAATTAACTCGCTAAGCTTCATTGTTATTATTATGTCGGCACAGTTTGTGCCCGATTCAGTCACATAACGCTGAATTTACACCGCCTCACAAATTTGTACCTGCTTGCCCTTCACCCTGCAGCGCCCCCTGCCTGTTGTGAACAACACGGCAATAGGAGCGCACCTGCTGGAGTGGGCGGGGCCTGGGCTGCAGCTGCTCCGCCTTGCAGGCAGCGCCGAGGGAGTCGGAGCCCCCAGCGCCACCGCCGCTTCTCCATTCAAATTCAGGTGGATTTCAGCCCGTTTTCGCTCAGAAAAACTTCCCAGCCGCGTCTAGGAGCTCCCCGGCGGGAGCGGAGCCCGCTGCTGCTGCTATGCTGCTGTGAGTCTGCGGGCAGGGTGGATGAAGCCCGAACGTCCAGGTAAGCAGCTCCTCTCGACATCTGCTCCACCTCCATATCTGCCCGTAAAGCGTCTCCCAAAGACGACATGCGTTTGTCAAAATGTATTTTGGCACGTATTTTCCCTCCTCTCTCATAACAATGACCTGTGAGACAAGATCTCCAGCGAAACGTGAGTTGTGAGTCCGTTGTCAGCCCGGCCCAGACTGCACAGGGAACTCGCCATTATTTTGATTGCGGCTGTGTTTACTCGGCAAATATACACATTCTTTGCCTCATGTTTGGTATGAGAAGAATCTTTGCGGTCGATCCTATCATTCGGCGTGAATTACGAAAGCCTGGGTTGCTTCTATTTGCACCATTTGGGAGTTTTAGTGACAAACGTGTGGAACATCCTGACGGCGATGCGCCGCACCGCTGTGGCGTTCAGCGGCGACCGCCTGTGCGAAATAGTTGTAAAAGTTGGTGTTTGGACGTGGATTTTGCTTGCCAGTTGATTGGTTGTGTGCCGAAGTCCACCAAATCCCCGTCTGGATGTATTAGCATGCAAAGCTCCCCGTGTGAGCGCCTGTTTTTAGACACGAGCGCTAAACGGCTGAAAACTCCAACGGACTTCGGCACATGAAGGCGGAGCTCCATGGCGATGCGGTTTGCTTGGTTACCGACATTTTCACGGCCGCAGAGGAGTCATGTCGCCTTTCTCGGTCTGTTCCCAAACAAACGGAGCCCGGCGGGCTACGGCCGGTTGCGGGGCTGCGGCTTTGTTCGGCTCGGCTCGGCTCGGCCTGGGCGGAGCTCGGTTGCCGGGCTCGGTGTTTGTCAGCCCGGAGCCGCGGGGCGCCTGCTGCGGCTCGGAGCCGTTATCTGCGCCTTATCGGAGACCGAGAATCGATCTCCTGCTGTCTTATCACCGGGTTCCTGAACGCATCACCTCGCTGGATCCTTCACACATCTGGGGGTGAAATGGACAATCAGCTGCTCCACAATGAGAGTTTTCTTCCATGGTGATGGATGTTTCCCCTCAGCGTGGAGAGAAAATGGCTCTCTGTGTCTCAGGCAGTCAGCTGTCATAAATAAATGAATAAAAATAGCCGGCAGGTAGTTCCTCCTTGCTGTGACCTCCCCTGGTAATTGGTGTCAGCAGAGATCCGGGCCTCGTGGAGCTCGACCTTCATGGTCCTGCTCTCACAGCTGCTATTTATATCACGCCTTCCTTTGTCTTATCATCCGCGTCAGCGTGTGTTTAGTGGCAACATATCTCAGCTTTCTGCTGTTTGCGACGAATCAATAAACCAGCAGCTCAAAGGGGCACCAGGCTGCTCATAAACAAGGTCAACACGTGAAACACGCCTGTTTCTAGCCGGACGGATCACAGCCTGGTCCTCAGTATAAGACGGAGAGATGATGCTGTGGCTGTTGTTCGGGGATGTGATTCATTTTGGATATCTGCCTCTGTTTTGGTGAAGCAGGCAGTAAGGGGGCACACCCACACCCACACACACACACACACACACACACACAGGTGGGTGCACACTTGTAATCCCTGCACCTGGATGTGTGACACAGAGGAGAAAAGGTCATTTTTAAGGATTCTGGACAAACATGTTTTCTCAGAAACCCTCCTCCAACCTTAGAGGTCAAAGGGCACCGGCCCCGCCCCAACCATCCCGCCCCGCCCTTCCCCATCTCCACCATCCTCCTCCTCGGCACCGGGTCATGATGGCGGCGAGCCTCTTTGTGAGTCTGCTGCTGCTCACTTCCTGTTTGCAGCCGCAGCTGTTTTGTGTTGCTTTGTGGGAAAGTGTGCCGCGGGCCCAGTGAGCCAGCGAGACTATTTCTGGATGTTCCCGATAACATCGGCACAAACGTGGATCAACGCGGAGTCCTAATTTAATCGCCCGCATATTTCCTCCCGTGGAGCCCAGCGTCTGTGAGAGCGCCCCCCGGGGGTCACGTCAGGCCGCGCGGGTTCCATCAGCACGGAGGTCAAGGGGGACACTTTCCCCCTTATGTAAACACAAATGTCCAAACTGGGAGCACAGGCCGACTGAAAGCCTCTCAGCTGGATTGGAGGTAAACAAGCGTTCGAACTAAGCCCCGCCCCCTCCCCTGCGGCCGCGTAACCCCTCCCATCAGCCCAGAGGGCGGTGTGAGCGGCAGTTCACACAGCAGCAGAGCATTGTGGGAATTAGCTGGGGAGCAGCTAGCTTAGCCAACAGTTGGGGGCGGGGCTGCCTTCTGCTCGGCCAATCAGCTTTGACCTGCGTTTGGCCCCCTCTCCTCCTGTCTCCTTATCTGCTTGCTTCCTTTCCTCATGTCTGTTTCCCTCCACTCCTCCTCCTCTCCTCCTGTCCTCTTCCCCTCCTCGCTATCTCGCCTCAGCTCCTACGTGCCTCCTCGCCTCTTCACCTCCCTTCCTCCTCCCCTCCTCTCCACCTCTCTTGCTTGCCTCCTTGCCTCCTGGCCTCTCTACCTCCTCACCTCCTTGCTTCCTCTCTTCCTCATGTCTCCTTGCCTCCCCTCCTCCTCGCTCCGCTGCCTCTTCCCTCTTGTTCTCCTCCTCTTCTCCTATCCTCCTGGCCTCCTCTCCTTCCCTCCTCCTGGCCTCTTCTCCTCCTCATCTCCTTTCCTCTCTGTCCCCCCTAGGTGCCCACTCTTTGCCTTACTTAGTGATGTAACCGTAGCTTCCTGCGGTCAGCTGGAGGACCGCGTCTTGAATTATGGGATTGAAACCTGAGCATGAGGAGATCATGGTGTCAGCAGATTGTCGCGAGTCGCGTTACACACTCACCACTCAGGGGTTAAGGGTGTGTGCACACTCGCCCAGACGCCAGTTATTGCTGCGGCTGCTGCCCCTGCAGCCCCGCGGGGAGGTGGCTGGTCAGCTGAGCGATAACTCGTCCATTCCAGTGGAAACTTGTTTGTTTGGAGGCAGACCGATCAGATGCCGCCGCCGCCGCCATCCATCTGATCCGCCAACCGCTGCGGCCGAGCGGTGACTCGATTTAGACGTGCGTCTGCGTCCTGCTCTGCTTTCCCCTGATATTCCATTCATCATGGCCGCCGCCCACGAGTGACGGTGGGAACAAAATGTTTCCGAAGGCCCAGAACCTCCTGATGGGGCTGTCCGATCAGATGCCGGCTACTTCTTTAGGTATATTTATGAAGTAATGTGAGAAATCACATTATTTCAGATCAAACAATCCAGATCCGCGTGTGCGCGTGCGTGTGTGTGACACATCTGCTGACTACTGATGTTGTGAGTCTGTTTGTGGTGCGTTCAGGTTCACATGGTTGTGCTGGTCAGCAAGCTTGGCGTCATTTTATAAATATTAACAAAGCTTAGGCTCCCGGCCGTGTGTGTGTGTTTGTGTTTGTGTGTGTGTGTGTGATATGTAGTAGCCCTATCATGGCCGCCCTGCGTGTGGTTCTCTACTCTAATCCTCCATCGCCAGGCCTTTGTTGTGCCGCCTGCTAATCTGTGGCTGAGTGGAAAATGTTGATTGTTTCTGTTTTGTTCGGCCCCGCTGAGCTTCACACAGGCTCACACCGCTGCTGAGGTCAGGCAGGAGGTCGGGCGGGTGGGAGGTCAGATAGAAGGTGAGGCCGGGGGTCAGGCATGAGGCCCTCATAGGCAAATAAGGAGTAATAACCATAATCAGTTGTAAACATACACTGTGACAAGGACAAAGATGCACACAAATGAAATGACATCAACTGGAGTGAAAGTCTGTGTGTGTGTGTAACATGTGACATCCTAGGATCCTTCATGAAGAGTGAGTGGCTTATCTCTCTGTGTGTGTGTGTGCGCGTGCGTGCGTGCGTGTGTGTTGTTCCCTCCACATGTAAATCGTCTTACCAATCCTCTTTATGTTCACTGTGGGACGGCGAAGCTGCTGAGACGAGCCAGGTTATGAGACAGAGACAGAGAGAGAGAGAGAGGACAGGTACCATACACACACAAACACACACACACACATACACACACACAAACACACACACACACACACACACACAATGGTTACACTTTAACATCAGTTTCAGTCTGTTGCCTTTGACTGGATGATGATGATGAGCAAATTTACAGCTTACTCAGCGTGTGCATGTGCGTGCATGCATGTGTGTGTTTGTTTGTGGGTGTGTGCGTGCGTGCGTGTTTGTGTGTGAGTCAGTTGATCACATTTTTGGGAAAAATGGCTGCTGCCCCTCCTTTTGTTTGTTTACACCTGCTGCCATGGCAACCAACCGGACATCACAGGTTGATAACACCATCATTGTGTGTGTGGGTGGGTGAGGAGGCGTGGTCGTGGCACTGCAGTGGATGTAGTGGGGCTGGGTCTGCTCACTGCAGATGCTGTGGCCTGAGTTTCCATGGCAACATCACAGCTGTGTGTGTGTGTGTGTGAGTGTGTGTGTGTGTGTGTGTGTGTGTGTGTGTGTATGTGAGCGTGTGAGACCATCCCCGTCATGAGGAACGCAAACATTCGGTTCAGTCGGGGGAACCCAGCGGTGGTTTCCATTGGGCTTGTTTCCATAGCAACGGAATGAGCACGTGGTGTCATGGCCGAGACTGGAGAAGGAAATCGCCCCACCCAACTGTGATGTCACAGTGGGCGGGGCCAGCGGCTGAATTGATGGCGGCGCCTGAGTGTGTGAGATTAGAGTAGGAAGTGGCTGGCCGACCAAATTAGCCCACTTTAGGCCCCGCCCACTGCCACCTGAATGGGACTCAGGCGGCGACATTTAGTCTCAGGAAGCCATTTGTCACTGCACCATGTCTGAGGGGCCACTCACGTTTCTCGTGTGCGTGTTTGTGCGTGTGTGTGTGCGTGCGTGTGTGTGTGAGTGCTGCAGCGCCACCATTAGGCCACCTATCTGTCAAGGATTCTGGCCCAGCTGGCTGGTTGCCGGGGAAACTCATGCAACAAGTGTGTGTGTGTGTGTGTGTGTGTGTGACCCACATAGTGACACACACCAGGTCGTTCATGCATCATTCACGATGAGTCTGGCAGCAGGTGGGTAACAGCTCTCATTCACCTCATTTCCTACAGACACATACACGCACGCACGCGCACGCACGCACACACACCATTCTGTTTTTCCATATGTTAGGTAGATGTTACATGTCTGGCTGTGTTGATCCTCTGCTGTGTGTGCATGTGTGCGTGTGTATGTGCGTGCGTGCGTGCGTGTGTGTGTGTGGGTGCGTGCATGTATGTGTGTGTGGCCCTCTAGCCTAAGCTGCTTATCATGTTCTCGCTCACCGGCCGTCTGATATGTCAGCACTGTGGGATTTACACACACACTAACAACCGTCATCTTCCTCTCTCTCTCTCTCTCTCACACACACACACCCCTTAAATTCATCAGACTGCGTCCGTGTCATCGGGTGTGGCGTCGCTCACCACCTCCATGTTTATCATCTGATTTATGGATCAGTGGCACCATGCACACATACTGTACATAAGCACACACACACACACACACACACTTGCTCCCACACACTTGACTTTTGGGTATAATTCCTCAGCGGGGCCATTAAACATAGATTAAAGCTGTAAATCTAAAGTTAAAGGAATTATTCACTTTTAGAGTAACCAAGATAAAAGTTCATACTCTCAAACACTCGTGCTCACACACTCACCTTCATACACGCACACACTCACACGTGCGTGCTGGCTGAGCCGTGAGCTCGTGAAAATTCCGGGTGCCTGGATACGCGGAGGCGGCCGCCATGTTTGCTGCCACTCGTCGTCTCTCTCAGAAGTCGTCACCACGTCGCCCTGTTGTCATGGCGACCGAGTCAGACGTGGCCGAGCCTCAAAGGGAAAGTCAGCTGTGGGAAAAGCAATCACATGACCACACTGTACATACAGCACACACACCCACACACACACACACACACTCACTCGCTGCCCTTTGTGCTGAGGACCTTTTCATTTCACCCCCCACTTTCATTTCTGCTGACATTTCCCTGTGAGTGTGGGTATGTGTAAGTGTCTGGTGTGTGTGTGCGTGTGTGTGTGTGTGTGCACATGTACGTGTTTGTGCATGTGTGCGTGTTTGTGAGTGTGCATATCTGTGTGTGAAGGTTATGATGAGTGGAAAATGTGTGAATATTGCTGTTAACACTCCCCTTCTGCCCACACACTTTAGGGCAGATCTTCGTGTGTGTGTCCGTGTGTGCGTGCGTGTGTGTGTTTTATGTGCTTCCCGTCTGGTCATTCTTCCTGTTACTCTCCATCTTTAATGAATAACTTTAATGGCTGAAAAGTAAATATCTGTGTGTGTAAGTCTCTGTTTCACACACACACTCGCATACGGACACACACACACTCTCACTGCTCTGACATGGTGCCTGCTTCCATTTAAGGATACAAGCCTGCTCGAGATGACGATGCTGCTGATGTAACACTTGTGTGTGTGTGGTGTGTGTGTGTTTGTGTGTCCTCTTGGATCTCACAGCTGAGTGAGGATGAACGGCTATGAACCCCCCACACAGGCCTCTGCCACCTTTGGCCCCTACAACAATCAGCTGAAGTGAGTGAGACGCATACACACACACACGTATACACACACACACACACTATTCTCAGGATGAGTGAGTCGCCCTGGAAATAGCTCATCCATTTATTCAATCATTTCATTTCCTCTTCCTGGGTTAGAAACCAGCTGTTCTCTCTCTTGCACACACACGCAAACACATACACACACACACACACACACACACACACACACACACACACACACGAGTGTCTTGACCCCTGACCTCTCTCTCACAGCGGCCATGGCTCCCGCTCGCCCGAGCCACCCAAACACAAAGCCAAGCCCAGTGCCAAAGCGGTCTACGGTGAGTGTGACGGACGAGTGTGTGATGATGAGTGTGAGCCACACACACATCAGTGTCGCCATGACGACGGCCTCCTCTGCCCACAGGGACAGACGGAGTGTATTTCCTCCGCTCCTCTGCCAAACACAAAAAGAGGAGTCAAAGTGAGCGCACTAACCCCACGAGTGTGTGTGTGTGTGTGTGTGTATGTGCACACATACGTTTTTTTTGTGTGTTTGCATGCCAGTATGTGTGCGTTTGTGCATCTGTTTGCATGTGTGTGTTTTCCTCTCCAGGGGGTCCTGGGACGGATTCTAAACAGGACTGATTTGTTTCAAACTTCCCACTTTGTGTGTGTGCGTGCGTGCGTGCGTGCGTGCGTGCGTGCGTGTGTGTGTGTGTGTGTGTGTGTGAGAACAACAAGTAACTCCATTTTATTTGTTGCTGCTTCTGCCGAGATTCTGACGTATGATGTAAACAGATGTTATTCCTGAGCGTTAGGGTACGTGTGTGTGTGTGTGTGTGTCAAAACCATCCGCCCACCAGCAGCCGCCCCACACCCCAGCGTTCCTTAGTGGTTCCTCACAACATTCTCTCTAGCGTCCCTCTGTGTTTGCTTGATGCGGCAGCGCTTGCCCGTGTCTCTGTGACGCTGCCCCCTGCTGGCCATCCTGACTTTGCGTCTCCCCTGTGTTGCTGTGGCCCTCAGAGCAAAGGAAGCACCTCACCAAGACCAGTATCAACAGCCTGACTGACACGTCGCAGTACCATGTGGAGGTGAGGCGCAGCCCACGTGGCCGTGAGTCCGTGAGCCACGTCTTCCTGCGTCTCACGGCGTCCTCGTGTCCTCTCAGCACCTCACCACCTTCGTGCTGGACCGCAAAGACGGGATGATCACGGTGGACGACGGTGTCCGGAGGCTCCGCTTGCTGGACGCCAAGGGGAAGGTGTGGACGCAGGAGATGCTGCTGCAAGTGGACGAGAAGGCCGTCAGCCTCATCGACCACGAGACCAAGGTAGGCCAGCGCCTCGGGGAGGGGCGGAGCCTGTGGGAGGGCGGGGTCTCGGGCACAGCTGCTCCCATTGTCTGTAGGCGGAACAACTGGACGGGCAAAACCAGAAGGAATAAAAGCTTCAGACGGACCACAGCGACCTTCATCTCTGCCTAGGACACACACGCGCACACGCACACACACACACACACACACCACCTGGATGTGTGCGTGTACGGGTGTGTGTCTGTGTGCTGAACACTGATGTCAGAGTGACCTCACCTCAGCCCCAACGTGGACACAGGGAGAAGTTCAAAGGTCAAACACACAGGACAGCTGGCTCATGTGTGACTGTTGACCTTTGACCTTTGCTGGGCCTGGAAACATTTACGTCCCTCACAGTTGCTCTGGGCAACGGGCTGAATGTTTGATTCTTCCACGTGGCTTCTTTTCCTCTCGTCTGCTTCAGAGTTCAAGGCCTCGCTGAGAGCTGCAGTGTGTGTGTGTGTGTGTGTGTGTGTGTGTCTCTGTTTCTGCATGCGCATGTGTGCGTGCGTGTGTGTGTGTGCACAGATTAGCCTAACAACAGTGTAAACAAAGAGCAGATAAGGGAGGTGCAGCTTTCAATGGTGAACAAAGGTCTGCGCAAGACACACACACAGAGCAACACACATTCACACAGTCACGCACACACACTTGCATGCCAAACGCACAATATCCCCGAATAGATGTATGTGTAGCCGTAAACATTAAAACAGGACAATGTCTAATCAATCCAAATTGCTAATTAAGTCCCTAAACACACACACACACACAGGCTGCTTTTTTTCCTTTGTCCCTCCTACACGCTGTGGTGAAGTGCTCCCCCTTGTGTTCACAATACTCACTATATTTCCTTGTGTTTTTATCATATTCCGACCTTGTGTGTGTGTGTGTCTCGTCCATGTGTATGTCTCCTCTCTGTGTTTGTGTGTTGTGTGTGTGTGTCAGAGCGAGCTGGAGAACTTCCCCGTGGGCTCCATCCAGCACTGCCAGGCGGTGATGAGCGCCTGCAGCTACGACTCCATCTTGGCTCTGGTCTGCAAGGAGTCGGGCCAGACAAAACCGGACCTGCACCTCTTCCAGTGTGACCACATCAAGGTAACCAGCAGGGGGCGCTCACCATCGCTGAGGTGGAGTCGTGCGGCGCCGTCCCGTGTCGTCTCCTGACGGAGCCCTCGTGTCTCCACCAGGCGAACCTGATCCACGCCGACGTCGACAGTGCCATGAGCGATGCCAAAGGCGGCAAAACTAAGAAGAGGCCGGAGACTCTGAAGTGAGTCGGCGCATGGCGGCGTCCCCGCCCGGAGCTGCGTCTCCTGTGACCTCTGACCTTTTGCCCTTGTGCAGGATGATCCTGAAGAGTGACGGGGTCATCCCCCC
>OMPJ01011056.1:0-11783 GCA_900312935.1 Carapus acus
CTGTGCCCCTCTCATTCACCCCCGCCCCCCCTCTCTCTCTCTCTCACCTGGGGAGTTTGGCAGGTTGTCATCACCGCACACAGGGCAGGGATGATGGCAGGGTCTTTGAACGCCTGTTTCAGCTGAGCCGTCGCCTAGACAACAACAGAGACACCCCACGACTCAGCAGCCGTACCTCAATTAAAAGACGACCAAAACAAAAGCACAGGAAAAATTCTACCCTTTTATTACGTTAAACGTATATGGAAATGACTTTCATCTAGTTAGGGGGCCCCGAGTCTGTGGTGCCCTAAGTTACCCAAAGTTACTTGATAGCTGGATGGTGGTTTTACCTGCTGAATGACGGCATTGTCCGGCTCTGTCAGTTTTGACAGAATCTGCTCAAGTTCCTCTGACATCTCGTCACTTCAGAATTTCGCTAATATTTATGACAATATGTGATCAATTTCATAAACACGAGTGGCTAAAGTCGCCCCGCTGCGCCCCAAACACTAGCTAGCTGTCCGAAATGTCAGCTAAACCTCTCCCGACTGTTTAACAGCGGAGGAATAACGGCACAATTTGCTTCACAAATCTAGTGTTGGGTGTGTGGAGAGCGGTGGAGTCAAGGGGCGATGTTTGGGGGGACCGAGCACGGTGCTAACCGGCGGGCGACACGCGGAGGGGAGCCGGCCAGGAGTTCCATGTGAGCGGGCTTAAAGAGACACGCAGCCCGGAGCTGCCGAAAGCGCCACAGCGCCCCCTGCTGGAAAGGAGTGTGCCGGGGATGTGAGGCGCAGACGCAAAGCGGTTGAGCTCATTAACGAAAATATACCACAGAAATGATTCAAGAAACCCAAAACGCCATGTCACAACATGTAGTTGCATCCACTTTATGTTTTTCTATTGAAATTACACACTCTTTGCAGCGCTTGGATTGCGTGAGTTGCCCCATCAAGCCACCAAAGCGGTCAAATTCATTAACGAAAAAGAAACAAAATACAAACGACTCGTGAAATCCAAAAAGCATATCACAAAATGCTATTTCATCCATTTCCATTTCTTATGAATACTTGTACACACTTCGCAGGGCGCGCATTGCGTGAAGAGTCCCATCACGCCTGCAAAGCGGTCAAACTCAATAACGAAAAAGACACAAAATACAAAGACGACAACAAAAGAAATCACAATGCCATATCACAAAATGTGAAATCATCCATTTAATTTTCGAATACGAATAATTACACAAACTTTGCAGCGCGTGGAAAAGATATAAAATACAAAGAAAACAGCGGAGGAAATCACAAAGCCATATCACAAAATGTTATTTCATCCAGGGTATTTTTTCATGAATAATCACACGCTCTTTTAAGTGCGTGCATTCCGTGAGAGAAAGCGGTCCTGCAAAGCGGTCAAACTCATTAACGAAAAAGAAACAAAGTACAAAAAAACAGCTTAAGAAATTACAATGCCATATCACGAAAATTCCATTTCATCCAGTTTATTTCGTTGTGAATAATCGCACACTGTGAAGCGTGTGGCTTGCGTGAGGAGCCCAATCAGGGGCAGCACACGACCAGACGTGCGCCCCACTACACACTCTCAACACACACCGACAACGCGACTCCACCCCCCACTCCAGAAAAAGTTCAGCACAAAATGAGTGCATGTATATTGTAGATTGTATTAAAATTTAAGTATTTTATTAAAAGTAGCATATCAATTCATAATTTTAAAAAATCAGTACCAGATGGAAAATATGCATACATTAAAATATGAAAAAAACTAGGGGCTTGATCATCGTGCCTATAAACAAAAGACAGCCTGGTGTGAAATGCATAATTTATCTCCACACAGCAGTCGTTGTCTTCTTGATTGATCCTAATGAGCCGCTCCATGGCGTGTGATTTGCGCCGCATTTGCACACTTATGGAGCCCCTCTGACAACCGGCCGATCCGGTCCGCAAGAGACGCGTGTGATAAGGAAGAGAATCGCCCCCACACCCCCTGCTGGCGTCTGGCGGAGGACGGCTCACCACCACCACCAACACACCTCCCCCGACCCCCCCTCACACAGATACACACGCAGAAATTTAATCTCTCGCTCTCTCTCTTTTGCATTACAACACACACACACACACACACACACGCGCGCGCACAAACAAACACTCACACACACACACATACACACACAAACACTCACACACACTCACCCTCTCTCTCTCACACACACATGCATACAAACACTCACACACTCACTCACTAACTCACTCTCTCTCTCACACACACATACATGTACACATACACACACACTCTCTCTCTCACATACGCACATACATGTACACATTCACACACACATACTGTACACACACACATAGATGCCTCACTGAGGACTGCTCAGCCTCACTCTCCAAAGAATCATTACAAATGAATCTGGTTATTTCTACCGATTCTTAGACAAATTAATGAGTGTGGCCCACAAACCGCCGCCTAGTGAATTTTGTATTTGACCCAGTTAATGCTGAAGTTGAACAGGCCTGCTCCAACTCAGGCCTGCTCCAACTCAGCAAAGGGCCTCAGACACAATTCTGATCTACGTGGAGGGAAGGGCCATCCTGATGGCAACAACATGAACACAAAATAGTTTTTGTTAAATGTTCTCATCTCACAAAAGCAACAGTATGTGCTTACAATACGCAATAAGCATCCAGATCAAACTACACCAACTGATAATCAATCATCTGATGCACTTAACAGTAAAGCTGCAGTTTTCTGGCGGGGGGACAGAAACCTGAAGCGAAACAACTCCACTTGCATCAAAGACTCGATTCTATCAAATGCATTGTGGACAAAAAAGTGGCAGATATGAGTAATGTTACAATCAAAAGCAATAAATTAGAGGGCAATAAATTGTAATCTAGAAAGTGATTGTGCAGACATGAGCGTGAAAGCGGAGGTTGCCGGCAAAGAAGAGGTTAAGTGAAGATACACGTAGCACGTGGGGGGCGTGTAGAACATGTCAGGATGGAGGTGTGAGGTGTGAAGTGACAAAGCTGAGAGAGAATAGAGGGATGCCTATGCGAGGGGTAAAGTCGTTCACG
Source organism: Carapus acus (assembly GCA_900312935.1). Lineage (NCBI taxonomy): Eukaryota > Metazoa > Chordata > Actinopteri > Ophidiiformes > Carapidae > Carapus > Carapus acus. The sequence continues at coordinate 3,081 of OMPJ01011056.1, forward strand.
TGTTTTGGGTCCAGATGAAGGAAGAGCGAAACCCCCAGCCAGACCACCGACTCCAACGCAGGATTAAGGGCGTGGGGGAAGAAGGGGGATGGTGAAGACATCTCCAGCGGAGATGGAGAGCTTGCTGCTCCAAGGTGGTGGTCAGGGAGTGACAATTTTAGGGGTGGGGGAACTGATGGAGTGATTCCCTCTCAACGCAGTTGACTGTGATTTCGAACTGTGCACAAGTTACATACGGAGACCCCCGTTAGCGAGCATATGGTGACAGTGGCATACAAAAAATCCCCTAAGAATAATGATATTATGATAAAAAAACACAAAAAAATCATTGCTAAGTCCTTAATATCAGTTTAATGTGTCTTCATCTCTGTGTGTGTATGTATGTTCTATTGCTAGCAAAAGATTATAGGATGCCTCAATTGCATCTTTGCGGACTTCACTCTGAGCACACACACACACACACACTAGACAGCACTGGTAACTACCTGAGGGAGATTGAATCAACATCGCTGTGACATTCCCAGCCGATGGAGACGCTTCATGGTGCTCTCACATGGAGGAGGAAAGTTCAACTGAACCACTGCTGACTTTAAGAAGAACAGCAAATGTGATGTTTTAGTATGAGGACACAGAACACAGTGCAGTCCACATCATTCACCGTGAAGACATAAACCATATGTCTCAAACTCACTCGTACCACATGATTTGCACAATATCTGAGGGTGCAATGTGCTTGTTGACGCGCTACAAGGACGTGGGCCCCAAATTTACAATGTTTGATAAGGGCTTTCAGTGATTAATTAAAATTTGTTTGATTCGGTTAGGGTCGGGGCCCACAGACATGGTAGTCGGTAGACGCTGCGTCTCCTCTGTCCTTTTATGCTAATGCGAACATGCAGCCTACCTGCGTGAAAGCCCCTCCCATCATCCACTAACCACCACCATAAGTACCCTGTAAAAAAAAGCTTCAGAAATGCTAATTCCCATTAGCCTCATAACCTCGTTTTTGTTGACCCCTGAGTAAGTTGATTAGCAGATCAATACATGCTCAGAGGGGGAGCACAAACACACCGTCCCCACTGGTTTGACTAGCTTCATCTGAGGGTTTGACCAGCTTCATCTGAGGGAACTTCAAGGGGAACAAGCACAGCTGACGGAGTCGAGGGAGCACTATGGAAATTTGGGGGCACTGTGTATTTTCTTTCAACTTCTGCAGGCGTAAATTTCATTTTGTGTTGAAGGCTCTTTACCTTGTGAGCACTGAAACGAATGTATGAAATTGTCACAATCAGAAATGTGGTTTCACCACAATATAGATTTTCATGTGTAAGGGGAATTCAATTTGGTGGTTTGGCATATATTCAAGTTACAGGATGGAGTACAATGAACGATAAGAAGATCACAAATCATATCCAAAGTAATGGGGGGCACAATATAGTGCACAGCAAAGTCTGTGGAAGGCTTGAAAACATCAAATTGTGTCTCCATAAGTAAGAGCTCCTGTCCCTGTGACCCCAGTTATGGAGCTTTTATTGATCTGTTTTGCTTTCTCACCTATCGTTCCTCCTGCATTGGCTCTCACTTATGACCTGTGAAGGATGCCTTCCCTTTTCTGTCCCTCAAAGGCTTCTTATGCTTCATATGGGGCATGTTTGGCTTGTGGCGTCTAGGGGGATATTGCACAGTCCTGTCATATTTTAATGGTATCAGATGTGGCGATAGAATGAGATTAGACGGGTTGGTTCCACCAGGCGTGGGTCGCTACTGGTAGTGTAATTTCTTAGTTAAGTCTAGGTACCTTGAGAAAATACATGGTGGCGCTGAGACATTTCTTAGCACAGGGATGGAGATAAGACTTTCACGGATTGGCCCCCACGCCTTGTGGGGGGTTAAAATAGTGAAATAAAATCACACAACCATTACAAAAACAAATATGAGGGCATAATAATGCAAGTCCTGCAACTAGTCGGTCAGTTTTATCTTCCCAAAAACTTTTTTTTGTTGTTGTTGGAGTTTTCCTTTTTTTGTTTGTTTGTTTTGCTGGGCTGAGAATCGCGGGTACGATATCACGTGACCCCGGCGCGCGAACCACAAATAATCTTGTCATTAAAAATACTTTGATCATCGTAAAAAAAAATGAATTAAAATTTAATTCAATTACGATACTCCCTTTCTGGGTGGTCTTTACAACTGTGGATATTTGCGAGTGTTGAACGTAAATTTTACAGTATATCGCCGTTTCCATGGTACACGGTGGGTTTCTGCGGCTGGGCGATGTTTCGGCTTTTTTTGGGTTGAATTGAAAGTTGCCGAAACCGAGCCGGGAGAAGTTTGGAGTCCAAAACACGGGACAGAGACTCCAAGACTCCAGGCCAAAGACAAGGTCGCTTATCAGAGGGGGTGAAACTCCAATAAACGGCCCACGAGAGCGTTAAAGTGTATGGAAAATGTGCACAAAATGTGCACAAGGAGGGGGTGTTTGATGTTTATAGAAGAAAATAACTCAGCGCTGTTGAGCACTCTGCGCAAGTTTCTCAGAGAACTAAATTAACGTTGGCTCCATCTCTACCGAGAGGGGAAAAAAGCGAAAACCTGGCGCCAACCGAACCGGGCTTGGTAGGTGTGAACAGTGATCTCGGCCTTTGAAATTAGCATTTGAACAAACCGGTTCGAACGTAGCTTTGTCACCCTTAATGGGCCCATCAACGATACGGGGTCTAATGGGTGACCTCACCGCCCCCCCCGCCCACTCGAGCCTATTTAAACTGCGGCCCGGGCCCAGGTCAGCACACCTTGCCCTTGGAATTGCTGCTGCTGCTCCTACTCGCACCACTTCTCCGTTTTCCCCGATCCAAACTTTGCAATTTTTTAAACCTCTTTACCTGCGAAGTCTAACCTGTAGCTGCGATGGCCGACTGGAACCAGGCCGAACAGGGGGAGCAGGGCGACCAGACGGACCCGCGGGATCAGAGCAACCAACACCCCAACAACTACGACCCATCTTTCCAGTCGTACGTCTACAGCCTCACGCATCCCCCCGTACCGACGCAGAATCAAGGCAACTTCAACTTCAACTTCAACGGCTCGGCCGTCGCCGGCTTCTTCGACGCCGGCTTCCCAAACGCTGGCTTTCCCCCACTTGATGGGTCCGACCTGAGCTTCGCCTGCCAGCAGCCGGCCGCCTACGTCGATGTGGAGAGCACTCCACCCGCTCATTCTCCGACAGAAAGCCAGAGCGACTACTCGCCTTTCTACGATAACTGGGAGCTGCAGAGCCTCCACAGAATGTTTAACCCTGGTGCTCCGGTGGTGGCCGTGGACCTCTTCGGATACGTGGATGCCGTGAATCCGTACGGCGTTGCTGGCTACTCTCCAGGTCCGACACACCTGAGTTCTTCATTTTCTAAATCTTTAAATCTGAAGATTTCCCCCCTTCCGACACCCATTTGCTCGCTAACAATTTGATTTACAGAATTATTTATTTTCATAACTTGTGATGCACTGGTAGACTCATATATTTTTTCTTCTTTTCTTTCTGTTTTTAGGCTCGTGGAGTTCCACATGCAGTGCCGTCAGCGGTGCCAACATCAGTCCAGCCAGTAGTTCCTCCAACAGTCCCTCCAGCAGTCCCTCCAGCGGTTTCATCAATGGTCCCTACCGCGCCTTCTCCAACAGCCCCTTCAGCGCTCCCTCCTGCAGTCCCTCCAGTGGTTTCTGCAACAGCCCCTCCAGTGGTCCGATGGCCAGTTCCACCAGTGCTCCCTCCAGCAGCTCCAACACATGCTCCCCCAACAGTTCCACCAGCGCTCCTTCCTCCAGTTCTGCCAGCAACGGCGTGGTGGAATACCCCCCGGCGAATCCTTCCGGCTGGATCCCAGACATGCTCCTAAACAACAACGGATACCCAAATGCAGAACAAAGTTCCAGTAACCAAGCCCAGGCTGAGCAGGTGGCCCCCGAACCTGGTGGCCCCCGAACCGGTGGCCCCCGAACCGGTGGCCCCCGAACCGGTGGCCCCCGAACTGGTGAACGATGCTGTGAACCCAGATGATTCGCCGGTTGCAGAGCCCCCGAAAAAGCAAAGCAAAAAGTCAAATGCGGGCAATGCCAATGGTACCAAAGGGAAAGCGAGGACTGCCTTCTCCGAAAGTCAGTTGAGCACCCTGCTTCACTACTTCGATTTGCATCGATACCTCAACCCATCTGAAATGAGGGAAGTGGCGGACATGACGGGATTGACCTACAAGCAGGTAAATCATCAAACATGATGTATGAATACACGTGTATGAAATGTATATGAATTTACTAACTCATTCCTTTAACCTTTCAGGTTAAGACTTGGTTTCAAAATCGCAGAATGAAATACAGAAGACAAGTCAGAGACAACTCTGCCAATGAGCGCTACATGAACAGATACAGCCAGTTTCCTGGAGCCATTTTCCCGAACATGCCTCCACAAGTAAGTACAATTTCTTTGTTTTTATTTCAAGATGTTGTCCTGCCCATGTGTCCTGCCCACTGCAAGGACACAACTGGCAACGACATAGATTAACAGGCGTCATCAATGGAGGTCTGACCATAGTTTGTGTCATGGCCTTAAAGGCAAGACGATACAGTTCAAGATGCTATGATGTTGAATCTGAATGAATTTTGAAGAAATCTGAACATTTTCCAATTTGTTTCCTACAGTTGCAGGGAAATGCCTACAACCAGTATTTCAACCAGGAGATGCCCCTGCACGGGGCAGCCCAGGCCCAACAAAACCAGGTCTATTACTTCGGCGGGCCTGGATCTGTTGGATTTCCATGGGCCCAGGTCCCGCCCAGAGCCCAAGCCGCACCTCAGACTCCTAGTCCACCTCAAGCCCAAGCTGTGCTCCAGAATCCAGTCTCGCCACAGTTTTCGGTCTCGCCACAGTTTTCGGTCTCACCGCAGTTTTCAGTCTCACCCCAGGCTCCGGTCCAACCCCAGGCTCCGGTCCAACCCCAGGCTCCAATCTCACCTCAGTCTGGGTTTCCATGGGCCCAAGCCCAGTCCTGGGCCCAAGCTGCGCCTCAGGCTCAGATCCCACCTCAGGCTCCAGCTCCACCTCTGGCTCCAGTCTCACCCCAGGTTGTGGTCCCACCTCAGGCCCTGGCTCCACCTCAGGCTCCGGTCTCACCCCAGCTTCTGGTCCCAACCCAGGGCCCAGCTCCACCCCAGGCTTCGGTCTCACCACAGGCTCCAACTACTACACCGCCACCAGCAGCCAGCTGGCCCATGCAGCACCCTGCTGTGCAATACCAATACCAGCCCGGATTCAACCCAACCCCCATGACAGATTACTCCGAGATGGGGATCGACTTCAACGGCCATGGAGACCCTCATGGCCGTAACAACCTGCACTAAATCCATGCCAACTTAGTTGGTGCAGGCGGTCCTCTAACATCTGCACATGTCTTTTTTAACATTGATTAATTTTAGATAGGAGTACTTTTTAATATTTTAATGTGTCAGATTTTAGACTACCTTTTGTGACCAACTGCAGTCCAGCTGCATACGTAAGCCCTGTTTCTTTACCCCCCGAAAAAAGCAACTTCCATCTCCATCATCTCCATCTCCATCCACCCTCACATTTTCTCCATCTCCCCATCCACATTTTCACCGGTGTATTTGTTTTTTCAGTTGCATGAGTAAACCCTGTTTTTTTTTTTTTACCCCCAGAAGAAAGCAACTTTTCCTCACATTTTTTTCTCACCATCCCTCATCCCCATTTTCACCATCCACATTTCCGCCGTCTTTCGACGTTTTTTTATTTCAATTTTGTATTTTTGTGTTCATTTTATGTGTAATTGTATGCCTCAGCAGTTCAGCAAGTGAAGTGGCCTTTTCCCCAGGCAGATTTCTTCTCAGGTCCAAGGACAACTGAGCGACAACAGCAAAGGCCCGAACACCAATCAAGTTTCCAGTTCCCAGGCCCACTTCGCTGTTGAACTGTTGCAGAGGCCCTGAAAATAATCTTTAAAAAAGTCAAAATGGAAAAAACAAAAAAAATTTAAAAAGTAAAAATTAAGGAAGACCAAGGCTGCAGGCTGGACTTAAAAACAGGTAAGCCACAACAAAATCCCAAGAATGATTTTTGAATGTATGTGGATGTATGTCTTTACTAACCGACGCTGATCTTTTTAACTTTATTTCAGAATCGTGGAAGACAATACAAAGACATCAATTGGGTGATTGAGAGCTTTCCTGCTTCCCAACATACCTCATTATGTAAGTATAATTTTTTTCATTTTTTTAATACCGAGATGTATTGTCCTGTAAGCTGCATCACCAGTTGAAGTCTGACTTGTTTCAGTCGAAGATGCTTTGATGCCTATGATCTGAAGTATTTCTGAACAAAACTGATCCATTTCATCTTGTGTCTTACAGATGCCGACGACCAGATATTACAACAGGACATGATGGACGTACCAGGCCCCACCAAACCAGGCGGACTACAACAACCTGCAAGGAGCATTATGCAAGATTGTTTGTCTAACCTTGATGCCTTGATTGATTTTTTTATTTTTTGGGAATTTCATTTTAATGTTGATGATTTTTTACTTTGACCACTGTTGTGCTGTATGTCGTGCTGTTGTGTTTTAAAATCAGAAGAAAGCAAATCTCCATCTTGTCTCCACCCCGAATGTCGGTTTTTAGTGTAAATGTATGTGTTTTAGTGATGTATTCCAGCCTGTAAATTTCTGCTCATGTCATGTAGTTAGTTCGGATATTCCATAACTAGATGACATGAGCAAATTGTTAAGCATTGTTAACCTTTACACATTGTTTTCATGTAACCCCTTACAATATGTACTCCTTGTGTTCTCTAAAAAAATAAATACAAAAGACCAAACATTGAATCATTATCATTTTTGACAGATGTGTAAAGTTCATAGTTTTGTATCTACCACATCACAACAAGTGTCGTATCAAAGTATTTTTATTGAAAAGACCTTATTTACACCAGATCCAGTATCAACCAATGCCGACAATTTAGTACTACATCTATTGCTCAATGGTGAGTACTTTGCTTCATTTTCCAAGGCATCAATCAAACCCAGAACAACGAGCACGCTCAGCGCTGCATTATCGTTCTAAACTACAGTGCGACTAAACAGCTGGAGTGTTGAAATGGCGATAAGCGGCCGTGGCTCGGCCGCGACCGTCGCTTCACGATGTATCATCCATGATTCATGACTTGGTCCCTCTGCTCATCCGCTCCTCAGCCCTCCTCAGTTCCTTTCAAATCAAATAAAGGCTCCTGCCTCGTGTGCGTGGTCGAAAGCAGGAGAATCAGAGCCGTCGGTGTGATATGTTTGGCAAATAAAGGTACTTAAAGCCTCCAGATCCTTCATCTAGTCCATTTTCAGGCTGCGGTAGATGTAACGAATAAACGCTAGCGAGGCCCAGAAGGACACGCTGCCCAACATCAGGGAGAAGACCAGCGCCGTGAGCAGGGAGTAGCCGAAGAACTCCGTGCTCTGCACCGCGCCGCTCATGGACGAGCGGTTGCGGTAGTAAAAGACGGAGTACACGAAGATAAAAATGCCGGTGGAGCCGGTGCTCAGCACGCTGCGCCACCACCACCGGTAGTCCTCGCCGGACAGGAGGAAGTAGGTCAGGGCCACGGAGATGCAGGCGCCCACCGAGAGGAGGATGGCGAAGACGCACAGCAGGATGCCGTACAGGGTGTAGTGCTCCCGGCCCCACACGGTGGCGAATATGTAGTACAGCTCCACCGAGATGGCGCTGTGTGAGGAAAAATTTGATGATACAACCTCAAAAACGTACCCAGTGTGTGTGTAAGGAGGCCTGGGACTGACCTAAAGGGCAGGAATCCTCCGATGGCCATGTGGACGGCGGTGTGCTTGTACCAGGGCTGCGTGGGGATCTGACGGGCGATATTTCTCGTACGGCACGGCGCCTGGAAGTTCCCGGCCCGGTTCTTCCCCACGATGCCCCCGATGACGGTGAGGGGGAAACCCACCACGATCCAGGCGCCCAGCAGCAGCAGCACGGTGGTGGCCGGCAGGGCCTGGGTGGAGCCGCTCCACCAGTGGACGGAATTCACAACGCTCCACGTCAGGAACAGAGGGGCTGCGGAGACAAAGGGAGCCATCAGCCCATCGTTGGAGGAAGTGGGTGAATGCGTGTGTAACATGCGGGTGAGGTCTTTGTGGAGGAAACCAGTCTGATCAATTCACTCCATAGTGAGCGTGTGTGTAGTGAAGGGGGCTAGGTCTTGAGGGGGGGCGTCGTTTGGGACTCATTTTTGAGGGCAGCGGGGAGATCGTTGTTTGGGGACAAAGCACTCAATGGGAACGCTCAGCTGCCCTCTGCGTTTGATCAGCGCAACTTTGTATCAACTTCTCAGCAGGAAGTCACACTTTATGTAAATGGAGAGGGGGGACACGCAAGAGACTACGGGAAAGAAGGTTGGGTTTGTAAAAGTCGCAGACGTCCGTCTGGGGAAGGAAAGTGATGGACGGAATGGTACAGTAGAGAAGTGCTGTACATCTTGGAACATTGACTGGGCCTAACACATCACATTTACTTTGTGTCGCACAACATTTCCCCAACTGCAACCATTTACCCATCATCCATACCACATCATCTCTCTCTCTCTCTCACACACACACACACACACACACACACACACACACACCAGGTGAAAAAAAA
>OMPJ01011058.1:8300-19398 GCA_900312935.1 Carapus acus
AGAGAGTTAATGAGCGCACCAGAATTAAGGCTGATATTTCCCTCCAAATATTCAGTGTATATGAATTGTTTTAAGCAGGCCGCAGCATGGCTAAAATAATGGTGGGTCAGAGGTAAACATGCATTTTCCCTTAAGATAAAAATTAAGTTTTTGAAATTCTGCATCAAAAACATTTTCTACATCTCCGTAAATGTCCTGATACTACAGCTTTGTAATACAAACGCCACACACTGCACGTGACGGCCGCAATGTGTGTATGTTCGGTAAACACTGACTCCTGGTGGCTGCTCCTAGAAGGTGGTTTTCATTTGTGAAACAATTTTTTTGTGTGAAAAGAAGGCTCTGAATCCGTGATCCTCGGCATTTCTTGAAAAAACTGGTGAACTTCACAATTTCAAAATATCTATAATTTGTGTGCGCAATTGGGGAGTATCGGGGGCATCGCTGGCAGTAATTGTCCCTGTTGTATATTTGTACAAGACTGTAGTTTTAGTATGTTTATGCTTCTGTTGAAGCTTCCTCTGTTGCTAGCAATACAATGTCAGTTACAATTAAAGACAAACAAACAAATTAACAACAAAAAACAACAACAAACAAAACGCACAATATTGCAACTGAATAGAATATCTATCTAGAAGTTAGCCACATGCTGTGTATGTTGGTGTGACACCAACAAGCACAGCAGCATGGCAGAAGTGGTAGGTTTATTCTACACAAAATTGAATTGAATTGAATTGAATTGAATTGAATTGAATTGAACCGTCATTCGGTCATCTCTTGTTTTGGGGTTTGTATTGGTTGATAATAACAAAGCAAGAAGCAATATTTTCCGCTTTTTCATCATCGTGTGCAGGGACCGAAGACAAAGAGCACAATTTGGACACCAAGCATCATTGTTTTGTCGTTGCACAAGACAAATCAAAATTGAGATTTTGTAAGGGAAGACATTTTCACTTCCTCATTTTAAAAGTTAAACTTCACGGAATGCTGACCAATCACATCTCTATTTGTCAATTTTACGCAGCAACAAGGCTCCCTATGTGATTGACAGCTCACTTGTCCATTTAGAGAATACTATTGAGAAATTACCCAATTGCCTGGTATCTTACTATGACTTGAAAACCAATCATATTACGGTTTGGATGGAATGCATCCTATCCCAGTAAGGGGAGGGCTCCTAGACAGGGAGCGCGAACGGTCAAGGGAGAAAAGCAGCTGCAAAATGGCGATCGATTAGGATAGGAAAGCAGCAATGAATTATGAATATTTAGAGAGAGCTTTCGTGGCTTTCGGCGGTTGTTGTGGATATTTTGAGATGATTTGGGAACGTTGGCGTGACGAACAACTTAGCGTGAACGGTGATCAGCCATTGAAAGCTCCTGTAAATGGCGACTGCGTCCAGATTTGGGTACTTCAAATACGTCGAGCGAGTAATTGTTAACTTGCTGCTGTGATCTTTGATTACATGTCAACTGAAGGAACGCTTAATATTTTTTGTAATCTTAATTATGCAGAGTTCTCCACCGACACGCTGATAACGTTATGGCGTCACACAACTTGGTGTTTGTCGTAGATGTGGATTGTTTGGACAGTCAAATCGGCGATGTCAGGAACCATCCTGTGAAACGAGGAATACTCAGAATCCTGCTTCATTTCGGTTGCAAACATGGGTTTGATAAAGTACGCTGGGGATATAAATTCTTTTCGTCCAAATCCGGGCGCTGTGGCAGCTCCATATCCAGGGGCTCCGACTTCAAGGAACTCCGGGACAAAACTTTCGAGGATTTTGAGATGGAAATCAAAGCCAAGGTTGACAACAAGCATAAATCTACCATTTCTCCATCGAAACAACAGCGCTGTAATCCCTCTGCTTCGGTTCGTAATGCGCTCAAAGAAACCCTGTTGGACTTTCAATGGGACAGACCAGACATCACCTCCCCCACGAAGCTGTCCCTCAGGCCCAGGAAGACCCGCTTGGCTGCGGCCAAAGCTGGGATCTCACCCATGGGAGACTTTTCTGCCGGCGGGAGGAATCTTTTACTCGTTGTCTCCAAGGCTCCACATTCAAGGACAGAGCTTCTGGAATACCTGCGCCTAGAAAATGACGACACGCAAGAAGATTTAACGGAGTTAATCATACCCAGAGGTCTTCAGGAGATGTTGCTGCAGCGCCAGGTGATGTTACACTGGGTAGACAGCAGCTCCCACACCCAGGTGAGCAAAGGATGGAATAATCTGTGTCTCCGTTTGTGAAAGTGATGGGCGTTGTATGTGAGAGAGTTCTCATTGCGTGGTAATGTGTTATTGCCAGACAATATGGTTATATTGCACGGTTATCAGCTATTGAATACGGCGTGAATGAATTGTATCATAATCAATTACATGTAAGGCTGAATGAATGCACTTTTAGTTGGACAATTCATGCTAACTTGACATTAGCCCTGACTATCAATGACAAATTAGGTGGTCATTCCCGAGAATGATCAGACCAACATCTTAGTAGATTTGTGTGGAGTTGTTTTAAAAGTCCCCCATGTCATACTTCGGGTACAGGTAAGTCAATTTATGAGGCAAAAGTCTGACATGACTGTATACTGTATATGTTGAATTAGATCTCTGAGCAAGAGATGATGAGATTCAGCAAAGTGACATTCATCTGTTGCAGGTGTCAAGGTCGGAGAATCATGTTGCATCAGATACACTGTCGGAGGTTCTTGCTCAGTCGGGTGGAACGGTGATGCCAGTCGTATCACTGCTGGATCCCTGCTGCTCGAGGAGCACACACTCGAGCAGTGTTCTTGTGTTTGAGCCCACCATCCCATACTTTCTATCATCTCAGCAGCTCCACCAACGGGCTTTTCCTATCAGTGGCGGTGTTTTGGGTTGGCAGCAAGGTGGGTAATGGAGATGGCAGCTGTTGTCATACTGCAGATAGCTTGACTGTCAGCATTCAGCTCCGTGTTTGTTTTTCAATTTAATTTAACTGTCTGTTCATTTGTTCAACCCCATTCCCCTCCAACCAGGCAACGTGATACGGAGTTGCAACATCACAATGAAACCAGTGTCTTGCGCACAGAGGCGCCTCCCACAGCCTGTGGAGGTGCGCCTGAAAAGCATCCTCCACGGCTGGGACGACTCCTTACTATGGAGGGCCTCTGCAGAATCATGGGTGCTCTGCTGCTCCAACAGCAGTGAGACGGAAACGGCTGCCTTCCAGCACCTCCTCACTGAGATGTCCACGCATGCTGTTCACGTGGTAAGACATCCAGGATAGTGGTATGGAAGATGTAGCGCCAATGGGAGTGTCGGTATTAAGCAATGAATACTTAATTGAAATCTGTTTTTGTTTTTTGTGAAGTTATGCATACGCTAAGCACAGGCATATGAAAACCATCATCCGCTGCAGTGATTCCTCTTTTTTTCTCGTGTATCCCTAGTCTGCCGAGGTGAGTGACCAGGAACTTGTGTCCTCCGCTGTCCTATCCCCTCTGTCACACACCACGGCTCTGCTCGCCGTTCTCCATCCCGGCATCACCTGGAACGACAACCTTCTGACAGCTGATCGCATCGCCCCCATCATGGACAACTCCTCTACCGACCTGTCAGATATCATGGACAATGTATTGTTAGCTGTGAATGACATCAAGGATGGTGGAGACTGTAAAGATGGTGAGGAAGTAGTGCCACTCAGAATAAAAAATAAATAAAGTCCTTTGACCTTTTAATTAATACTCCAAGCAAATGCATAAGACCCAAACCAAAGTATCCCATGGAGCTGTGTTGATGTTCAAAGTGTTCATAGCTTTGTGTTCTTCCTCAGGTTCGCTTAAAGGGCAGCTGATTCCTGAGTGGGCCCAGCAGGAGCTCGGCCATTCCTCCAAGGTGACTGGATTAGTAGAGAGTTGGTTCCCTCAGTCAGACCAGGCAGGAGTCACCTCCCACTTAATGGAATCAATGAGGTATGGGAACACAATATAGTACTACGCAATAATAATCGACAGTATTATGAACGGTTGATATCCTCACCTCTGTGCCATCTTCATCATGTGACTGACAAACGACCAATTTTCCTCGAGGAACATTGACTGCTCTTTTAAAAGAAATCCTCCTGCATTTACAAAATTGTACCATACTTTCTTTTTCTCCAGATTGCTGCATGCAGTACCCGAGGAAACAAGCGAGCAAGAACAGTCTGGTCTGCAGCAAGAGCTGATGGGCAGTTTGGCTGAGCTGTACCAGATGTCACAGGGTGTTCAGAAGAAGAGCAGCAAGAAGCGTATGTAAAGTTTTAGAGTTAATGTGCAAAGTTTTGTCGAGCTATTGGTCTGGAATGCTGGATTAAATTGTTTGTATGGACTTTTGTTTGGCTAGTCTGGTTAGTAACGCAGAGCCATTGTCATGAAATTCCCATTTTCTGTCCTGCAGGTGGTGCCCATCGCACGCCTGTCAAACAGAAAATGAAGACCATGAGCCGCTCATTGCAGATGCTGAATGTAGCACGCCTCAATGTCAAGGCCCAGAAGAACCAGACAGAGCCCGAACAGGCAGTAGCTGAGGCCAGAGGGCCGGACAAGCAGGGCAAAAGACGCTCCAGTGACAGAGGCAAAGCCACAGCAGCAAACTCGATCTGTGAGTGGCTGTGTTTGCGTTCTATTTTACTCCAACTGTGCAAAGAGATAAAAAGATGAAAAGGGTGTAGAGATGCTCTACTGGGCAGGAAAGGCAGTTGTCTTAAGTCGACCTGTTTTCATTGCCGGCTGCCATTTTTATGTGTCATTTTGCGTGTCTCCTACACAGGTTTCAACAGCGAGGCAGAGCTCCTCTCCCACATTGACTCTGTTTATGAGAAAAACGTTTCTGAGACAGATTTGTCCCTCTTTACCACTGCCCAGCAACTTCTGACAGTTATCAAAACCTTTCTTGCAACCAAGTCAGACCCGGAGGTAAGAAGATTTCAGAAATCCAAACCCTTACTATTACCAAATTCAAAGAGGGGTTGACTGGACACTCACATTTAGTTATCATGATACATATATGTGGAAAAATATAATCTATGTCAACTCTGCAGCTCGCTGTTAGTTTTCGTTATTTACACGTCTTTGTAGGCATTTGCTGCTTAAGGTATCAGTTGGACATGGTTGTGCTCTTTGTTGACATTAAAGGCATAAACCAACCTCATCTGTTTTTGTCAGGTGAAGACCTGCCTGTTTGTCCAGCAGCATCTTTTGAAGACCAGCAAGTCAATCAGGCAGTTGCACGGCATGGGCGCCAACTTGGAGCGTAAAGTCAGAGAGTGAGTGTTTGTTCACAATCTGCACACACACTGATTATATTTGGTATGTTGCGATTCACGCTGCTGGATGTCCTCTTGTTTCAAAGGTGCCAGCTTCAGGCTCTGCTGAGGCTCGAAATGTGCCGCCTGCTCCCCTCAATGCAGTTGGACTCACTTGACTCGGATCAGATAATAGAAGAGGTATGTGGCGAGGCCTCTGTGTATTTCCTTGTGAGGTAATACTTTGTCGAGATTTGAGTTAATTTGAGTAAATGTCGTCGTTCCTCAGGTCGCTGATATGCTGAGAATCATCTCACTAACCAAAGATCCAGTATACTTAACAAGGTTTCTACAGGATGAAGTCCTCCCGGGGTGGGTTTCCAATTAAGTGATGGCATGTTTTATGTTTTCATGGCTCTTCTCTCCCCTCACATCGATTCACAATTCTTTCCACTCTCACTGAATCTTAACATGCTGTGCAGGATTGGTAAAACATCCTCTCATTAAGTGTTTCCTCCACACTGGTAACAGGTTTTTGACAGCGATACCCAGGGTGCTGGGTGACGTCTACCACAGCTTGGGCACCCAGCTTCCCGAGGCCCTGTTGGCCGTGCTGCCCTCGGACTTCTTCAGCGACGATTCAGCTGCCAGAGACAGCGTTTCTCCCTACGCCTCCTCGCTCTCCCTCTCCGCTCACGGCCCAACTTCCAATGGCAGCGACTGCCTGCTAGCTCTCCGCTCTGCCACCAAGAGAAGGCAACTACAGGCTTTTAACTGACTGAGATATTGATTTAGACAAAGGGAAAAAGACAGTATGGTTACAATGACTTAGGAGTTAAAAGTCACCTATGCCGAATAAGATTGTGCTCATCATTTATTCTTTTGTTTCCTGTAGGAGTGGAATGCTGACTCGACATCGCAGTTTGACAGAATCATCTCAGAGTATGCGTCAAATAGAGATGCCCAAAAAGACGACAAGAGCTGTAAGATGAGCTATGATATTTACACTTGGGCAATAATGCCACCACTATGTCACACAATGGTATGAAGAATCACCAATTTGGACTCGATAATCAAACCTCGTTTTGCGGTCTTGTGTTTTTTCATTAGTCTAAATCAAAATCTTCTCTGGGTGGAGCAAAGGTCTGCGTTGCTGGGAAACCAGTTACTGAACCGCAACCTCAGAAACAGGCAACGCATGGTATGTTCCTTCGGCACTTCATTTTAACAGCTTCCATCTCTGACATGTGAATGCTGTATTGGCTCACTGCACGTTTAATATAACTCCATCCATAATCGGACTGATCACATTGCATTCTGCTACAAAAAGTTCAGAGCGGACTGTTGTGCTTCTTCACAGAGGTGACAAAGGTGAGGCGAAATCTGTTCAATCAGGAGATTGTTTCTCCTTCAAGGAAAGCCAAACTGCCAAGGAGCCAGTCTGTGTCAGCTGTGGAAGGACTAAAGCGCAAGAGATCTGACGATTCTGATGGTAAAAGTCCCTTACTAATGACAAGTAATCCAACAAAGTGACGATGAATGTACAGATTTTATTGGTGATGTGCCAGATGCATTGATATCCATGATGCAGTTTGTCCAGATTTTCTGGCAGGTGTAAATGTCTTCATTGGATCAATCATGTTTGTTTGTTTGTTTTTCTCCTAGAGAGACACAGACTTCTCACGAAGAGTGTGTGTGAGACCCCCACCCATAAGCAGGTGTCCAGTCGCCTCTTGTACCGTCAGAGAATGGCGAGGTTTGTTTACTGAGACAATTTGATATCTGCACAGCCTGCACAATAAGTCCCTCTAAGACATCAGCAGTTCATCTCTCTCCTATCAGATGAGGATGAAATGATCTGCCACTCATCAAAAAAAATCTACACATATTGTAATTTTCAAAATAAATGTTTAATCGATCAATTCCAGGAGATCCGCCCCGGCTGAGGAGTGTATTGTGGAGGAGTCACCAGTGAAACCTGCAGATGGTATTTATGTCTCACTTTAAGCAGGATGTCATGATTTCCTGGTGATATAATTGCAGAGACATACGTAACTATTAAAAGACATAACACTAACATATAAGATGAGCCACACATGCCAGTAATCCAGGGAATATTACCCACAGTCATTTATTCATTTATTTGTCTTCATTTATTCATGTAGGCTTGGATGGTCTGAAACTGGCTCTTATTTTTGTGACAGATCTACGAAGGAGTCCGAGGATAAAGAAGCTCACTCGCAGACACTCAAACATCTTCTACTCCAGTTCTCAGCCTCGCTCCCGAAACCTGGAGAAAGCTTTGTCCTCTTCTCAGCTCACTCTCAGCGATGGCAAAATCGGCAGCATGAACTTGAGCAGGATCCGCTCCCCAATGCGTCTCCTTTTTGGAGCAACTCGGTCCCCCTGCAGCCCACCCACTGAGCCCGGTGTATCCAGAGCCACCAGAGCACGGTTGGGCACCGACACCAGCGTCTTCGAGGTAAAGTCACGTCTAAATGTTTGATGAACTTTGATCCATCTGCGTAGTTGTTAAACTTAAGAGGTTACTTCAGTCCAAGGATGTCAAACCAGGGTATCACTCAACACTGTCCCTCATTTAAGTCACTTTCAAACTTACCTGACAACTTGTCAATCTTCACGCATGTGAGCCTGTTTGCCAGCTCAACCAACCCCTCTCTTTTCAAGATTGGGAACAAGTTAGACTCTGCCAATCAGTCGGATCTGCTACAGCGCTGGCCTTGTTGGACAATTTCTGTGTGAAAGTCGTGTTTGTGCAATCCTAATCCTAACATCTCTATTTTGTCACTTTTTTCAGAGTCCAAAGAAAACCCCACATAAGTCACCGGGCAGATATGGCAGAGCTGCTTCTATCAACAACACGCCCAGTACACCCAGGACTCCGCCAAGGACACCCAAAAACTTGTCCTCGTCAAAGATGTCTGCCATGGAGAGTCCTATCGCAGGACCCTCCGGACTGTCAGGCATGGCCCTCAGGGGAAGTCCATTCAGATCTCCTGTTCGACGGACTCTAATGGTGGAGACGCCAACCAAGCAAAGCCCGATGATGAGCACGCTGAGGGGTATTCTGAGGACTCCTGTCAAGGTCTGGTCCGGAGATGATCGTTCTTCCGAACCGCACCTCCCCATAGCCAGGACACCGAAGAAGAGTGTCACATGGTCGCCGTCACCACAAAAATTTGGACTGAGAGAGTTCAGCAAAACTGAGACAACACCCAAGTCGCCCGGTGTGGCGTTACGATGCTCACCGAGACTTCTGAGAACCCCCGATAAGTTTAGCAAGCCGTGTGGGAGCAGTGACGCCAACCTGGACGTTTTTAAGACCCCAGAAAAGAAATATTTCAAACGGCAGAGCAGTGAGTCCCTGTTTGCTGGAGACATACTGACAAAGGAGAAAAGACAGAGGTCTTTCGAAAGGCCAGAGAATAAGATAAACACCCCTTTGAAAGACGTAAACACTGAAATGACGGCTGATTTGCAAGATACTCCACCCTGGCAACCCTTTTCCTCGCCTATATCTACCAACAGAGCACAAGCCAAGAGCCCCAACTCGTCACATCAAATGATGATGCGGTCCGGGCGGACCGCGGGGACATGTCCCAAAGAGGCGTCCCCCTATAAGTCGGCATCCACGCCAGAGAGCACCCCCACCCTTTTGGAAATAGCAGACACCTCCTCCAGGACTCCAACAACCGCCATTATGAAGACAAAGTCCCCCCAAGGAAAAAGTAGCACCCAGCGGAACTTACGGTCTCGCTCAGGGGAGAGTCTTCTGTCGCAGCCAAATGTAGAATCCAGCTCTGCTCAGACCAGCGACTCTCTTGAACCCACCTCGCAGTCGGAGTCATGTGAAAGCGAAAGTCACACCGAGAAATCCTCCAAAACAACCTCGACTTCTGACACCGACTCCCAGCCGTGCGATTCGTCGCAGTTCAGCTCGTCCAACACGGAGGACAGCAGCGTGGACATCGTCGACGCCGCCATCGTGAAGACCCAGCTGAGCGGAGGGCTGAAGATGAATATCAGCTTTTCGAGGAAGCCGTCCAAATCTGGCGATGATTGCGTCCCCAGCACAGCGTCTCCCAAACCTTGCCTGCCGCCCCAGGTCACACCTGGACGGAGCTACGGCTTCCGGCAGACCCCAGACCGCCAGCAGAGGAAGGCTGCCGCTCGCATGGGTTACCCCAACGACCTCCCAAGATTTTCCACCCCGAAAGGCTCCGCCAGATCCAGTCAGCAAAAGGAGACGGACAGTCCGAGCTCTGCTGTTTACGAAGTGCAGCTTGAGATGCAGAAAACTGGACTCCCGAAACTCAAAATCCGACGCACGGACTCACTCAGTGCGTCCGACTTGCCCAAAGAAAGAGGCCCTCAAGCCGGAACCCCTCGCAGCCCTGCGCCTTTAGCCAAGCTCGCCCAGTTGGAGAGCCCCTTGTCCGTATTGCCCAAACACAGAGATCCAGGATGCATCTCGCCCTCTGTCTGCCCTCACGTCACGCCAGCCAAGAGCACACCCGGAAAGGGAGGGAGCATCCAGACGTTCATCTGCCAAGCCTACACACCAACCCGCCATCCCCTAGGCACCATGTCTCCAAGGGCGACCGCCGATGTCATTCCTCTGACTCCTTCGCCACAGAGCATTGGGAGATTGACCCCAGAGAATCTTAACAGCTGGCCTCGGAGAAAGAAGGCCTGGGTGGGTGTCGCAACCGGTAAAGACCGGGGACTGAAGGGGGAACCGCTGCCGGAGGAGCTTTTGGCAGAGGCGGAGCTCGGGCTGAGCAGGTTGCAGGATGGCGAAGATTTGGACACGTTGGAAAATGTCAATGCAAAATCGCCTGCCTCTCCGCCAGTGGAGCTGGACTGGATGGAGACGCTGGCTCAGCAGGTGGGCTGCACAGAGCGCCTTGCAGCTGAGGACGACAAGACTTGGACCACTGGGAGTGAAGACGTCATATCAAGTAAGCAGTTGGCATCACTTTGATGGTAAATTGAATTTGGGCAATTCAGCATTTGACACTGTTTGGCTCCATCTTGCAAGATGTAAGAATTTGATGCTCTCTCTGTCATCCTAGTGTAGTGATGTTGTAGTGATGTTCCCCCAGAATAGGTCTGTATCTAACTGAGCAGAGCTTTTTCCCTTGACAGCTCCAAGCTCACACGGGAGGAAGCCAGTGACAGCCAGCGGGATTCTGGCCCTCACTCACTCCCCCATGTTGTTTAAGGGCAAAATGGGCTCTGCTAGCAAGAGAACACCACAGCAGAATGGTAAGATTTCTTTGACTTGTCCCTCTCTTACTCAAATGGAACCTGTGTTAAAGGCCAAAGTCTCCGTGTGTCAGCCACAAAGGGCTGATTTAGACTTTGTAGTTGTGCTTTTCCAATTCTGAGAGACACCTAAACTAAATTTGCGCATGTTGCAGACGATGTGGAGATGTCGCCCTTCGGCCGCCCCTCCAGGCAAGTCCGGGACTCGGGGAGGCGCCACAGTCGGAAGAGATTGCTGCCCTGAGCTGGGAAAATGGCTCATTCCTCGTGATGTTGTCGGAGTCTCGTTTTAGTCTGAATGCGTCTTTGAGGCTCTGCTTTCAAAAAGCAGTGCGCTTGAATGTCTTTTTATTCCCTCAGGCCGCACTTTGGTTGCAGCGTTTCCGCTCTGGCCCTCTAACTCTCCTCTAATCTGGACGTTAAGACCCTCAAGATTATTTGTGGGTTTAACGCTCGGGGTTAAGCTCTTGTCGAGCCTCGTACGCTGAAAGCTGCGTCTGCTGGTGATGGTTGTACCTGGAATGTGTGTGTTCATTT
>OMPJ01011059.1:0-11876 GCA_900312935.1 Carapus acus
GATCCCGGGGGTCATGGAATAAAGGCTGCCTGTCCCTCTGCAGTCCACTTGTTTTCCACACTGACGTGCGGGCGCCAAGCTCCTCGTCTTCATCTTCACAACGGGGCGCGTACAAACACACGCTCACACACTGCAACATTGATTAATGACTCCCATTCGAAATGACTAAAAGGATCAAAGACGTAAATACATTTGCAGAGCAGCTAATTACACGGCGGCA
Source organism: Carapus acus (assembly GCA_900312935.1). NCBI lineage: Eukaryota > Metazoa > Chordata > Actinopteri > Ophidiiformes > Carapidae > Carapus > Carapus acus. The sequence goes on from OMPJ01011059.1 coordinate 221, forward strand.
GTCGCGTAACATCTCCCTCAAGATGATGGCTGCACGTGCCACTTACGCCGTTACGTGATTAATCATGTATATTTTCCTTTTTGTTCTCCTCCGTATGCATGCGTCCTTTTGTAGTGAGAGCTCGGTGAGATTCTGTTCTTGGTTTTTATCTGATCTGGGATTCGAAAAAAAGAAAAATACATTGCCAAATGAATGACGGCCCCAATAGCTTTCAGACTATTTAGAAAGTTTATAAACTATTCAAATGTGAAGTATGTGATGATGAAGGATGAAGTGAGAGAAAGTCCATCTCCACAGGAACATGAACCCTGGATTGGATCTAGACTCTAGATCTAGACTCTAGATCCAATGTCACTGGATCTAGAGTCTAGGTCCAATGCCATTGGATCTAGAGTCTAGGTCCAATGCCATTGGATCGAGAGTCTAGGTCCAATGCCATTGGGTCTGGAGTCTACATCCAATCCAGGATCTTGAATCACAGATCTTGAATCTAGATTCTAGAGCTCCGTAAGAAGGTTTTCCTGTCATGCTTTGGTCTGGACTTCACTGTTATTTAACCGCTATGGCCGAATCTCAATTGTTGACACAGGTTTGTCTCATTTTTCAAGGGGCCTTTTTCTTGTTTTGTTCCATTCAGTGTGCCTGAGTTCTTTTGTAATGATAGCTGGGTGAGATTCTTTTCTTGTTTTTCATCTGTTCTGGCATTCGAAAAAAGAAAAAAACATTGCAAAATGAATGGCGACCTAAATAGTTTTCAGAGTATTCAGAAAGTTTTTAAACTATTCAAATGTGATTCTAGATGGCATTGGATCTAGAATCTAGATCTGAAAGCATTGGATCTAGAATCTAAATCCGATGGCATTGGATCTAGATTCTAGATCCAATCCAGGATCTAGAGTCACAGATTTAGATTGTAGATCCAATCCAGGGTTCATGTTCCTCAAATTCTAGATTCTAGAACTCCATAAGCAGGTATTTCCTGTCATGCTTTGGTCTGGACTTCACCCTTATTTCACAGCTATGGCCGAATCTTAATGGTCAGCACAGGTCCATCCTGACCAAACGCTTTCGAGGGGCCTCGGGAGATAAAAGCAAAGTGGCAAATCTCCTTTTGGAGCGACGGCCTGCGATCAAAGTCAGACGTCCAGTGTGACTTTAGCAACATGAATGTGCTCATCCGAGTGCACAAAGCCTTCCTGACAGGGCGAAGTTGGTGAGGGGCCGACGCTGATTTACGGCGTGGAGCGGAGCATTCTTTGGCTCCGGGGGCGCAGACGAGACACGGGAGGCCGGCGGATTGCAAATTCCTGCAGATTGTGTCGCCTCGCATCTCCCCAGACGGACGAAAATGTAGATGGTGCTCGTCCAGATCGCTCCGAGGACCCCGGCAGCTGAAAAAGCACCTCGCCGCCGTAAGTGCCTCTTACACCTACTCCTCTACCTCCGGCCCGCTAACAAGAAACGTAGCATGTTGTTGCTTTATTAAGTGTGTCAGCGTGATGATTTACGCTAATGTGGAAGCTTTTGCCTAAGTTTGCAGGACCTGGGCAAAGGAGGGCGCAAATGCAAAGAATGCTGTGTTGATACACAGCTGAAGGAGTTTGTTTATTTTTTATGTTTCCTTGCAGTCATGCAAGTCGGTAATCTGAACATTACAGAGGAAATATCAAAACATCTGACTCGCAATGCTGAGAAACTGCCGCTCAGGCCTGACGCGGCAGAAGGCTCGGCGCTCCGACCCAGATTCGGACTCCCAGCGGTGATTTAGGGAGCCGGGCGAACGTGAGCGAGCAGACACGTGAGCGCCAGAACAGCAGAATCAGCAGGCGAGCGCGGCGCTCTGCACGAGATCTGAGTCAGATTGCAGCGAAAGAGATGGGAAGGAGGGAGGGAGGGAATGAGAGAAGGAAGGATGGAGAGAGTGAGTAAGAGGGGAGAGAGAAAAAGAAAGAAAGAGAGCGTGAGAATTTGTGTGCGTAACCTCAATCCAAAAAAAACTATTATTAGATGGGACAAACTTCACCATCTACAGTCGCAATGACAAGACAAGTGTGACTGTTTGAATCTCTCTCTCTCCCTCACACACACTCACTCATGCTCTCACACAGGTGCCGGCTGCTGCTGGTTTTCGGTTCGCACTGACCGTTCTCACGCGTGGCCGCACCGTGTGAACGTGCAGATACGGGGCTTGTTGTGCTTGTCTGTTCTTATCAACATTCCTGCTCACACCCGCCGGTCCCCGCCGGCTCTTTATCAGCCGGCCGCGGGGCAGAGATCTCAGAGCAAACACTCCCGCCGCAGCCGGACGTTAGCGGAGAGCCGTTAGGTAATGTTTGCGTTCCGTGCGGAGGAACAGGAGAGTTCCGGGGGCCCTCTGGACGCAGCTGTTCTGAGGCAGGGGAGCCGACAGGAACACTAATACGGCCTGTTTCCACTCGTGTTCCTGTCAGCTGCTCGCTTTTCAACCGCCCGCGGTACAGAAAACAAACGGGCCGCTCAAGGTGCGTTCGCAGGGGTCGATTCAACCAGGAAATTCCATTAGCTGTAGCGATCCCAGTTTTCAGAAGCGTTTCCCAGGATAAGATGTGTTCGCAATAAATAGTTCTCACCACTAGGGGGCTGTTAGGCAAAAGAGATAAAAAACAAGTTCAGATGGTTACAGCTGTTACTTAAGTATTACAAGCTGCATTTCTTGTGTCATGTTTGGATGCTGCAACAAAACAATGGCATCCGTTAAAAACGATGACAAAAGAGGATACGGAGGGAAACAGAAACTTGAAGAGGTGTGGAGTTGTCGGCCATTTCTGCAAGAAACCAAGAAATACATTTTGTGCCTGACAGCAATTAATTCGTACAGAGTGGAAAACAAGGCGTTTATTTATTTGTGGGCCATTAATTCCAATGCTGTGCATTGGAATGACTCTATGCCTGGACAGAGGTCAAAGGTCATATGAGAGTAAGGAGCAGAGGCACTCGCAAACAAACAAGAATCTGAATCTTGCTTGGATCCTTAATAGTTACAATTGAAACTAATGCATAAATATGTTACTATTAATACCAATGGATTCATCTATGATCCATGCCTGAGTCGAAACACTGCCCCAAGTGGTGTTTATGTGTCTCCGGCCACATATAGATGGAAGAAGAGGTAAACAGGAATCAGCTGTTTTCAAAAACCCGCCTGTCCAGCGATAACAAGACATTGCAACATCTCGCCTGTGTGGCAATCTGAGCCAACGGTGGCGAAAATCAGCACTGTGCATTGTTTGTGTCTTGCGACGGCCCTGAATTCAGCCGAGGCGGCATTTTACGTTGTTTTGTTTTTTTGCCACCCGTAATCAGGCGAGCCAATCACACGCGGCCAGCGCTGACAAGGCGCGCCGTGGAGGCGCAGAGGTCACTGTGGTCCGATACGGGTCATAATGACAGCCTGGCGATAAGTTCCTTACGCTCGGATTAAAGAACAGATACATTGAATTCAATAGCGTTCAAAAACGTAAATGAGTTTTATCTCATTACCATGAAGTAAATAAACAGCCTCATTAGCGTGAGCAGGGATGTATTATCTTGCTCTAAGCGCTGCTGAGATAAGAATTACGTCAAAGGGAAAACGAGGACACAACTACATTTACAGTACATCTTTATGCGCGATATTACGACCGTGACTCACCCGATATGACGTGACATTACCTCGTCTTGAATCAAACAGGCTTTGTGGCATCCCAGTGTCGCTGACGTCTGATGGATCCCTGCAGAAACATGGCGGGATCGCAGTTACACTTCGCTTCTTGTTTTGCTCAAGGCCACATACAGTTTTATTGTGCTCCAGAGACAAATGGAGCTCAGGTACCGCGGCTGCTCGTCTATACACGCACCTGCTCTCTGTCCAAACCACACCACAAAAGTCCCTGGTAACATGAAAAGTACACAAATACAGATCCAGCATTAGTATTATAGGTAGGTACTGAGGGGTAGGTAGTAGTAGTATATACTAGATATTGACGTGTGACTGTAAATTTGCCGTTATATTTATGAAATCAATGCGCACATTTTCACGCTATCACACCAGTTAAACATTGTCATAACCAACGAACACGTTTGTTCTCATCTTGCCTTTTAACTTTTGCTTTCCCTTGGTAACCTGAACATCAAAATGAAAGCCACACACTCCCACACAGTTAATTTATTCATAGTTCTGTTTTGACACTGTTCCGTCTTCCAGTGTTAGATTTACGTGGTCGTAGAGTCTAATTACAGTTGCTGTGATCCAGACCCGCATGAGTTCCTTTATCATTATTTACTCTGCGGCGTTCACAAACAAAAAACACCCTCATCAGGCGTGTCGACACGGTGAAAAGTGCCCCCGAAGGAAGTTGGGCTCATATTCACTCGTCGAACGTGTTCTGGCAACAATAGGGAAATGCCCGGGTCAGGCCGCAGGGTCGATTACACCAGCAACACTCCACGAAGTCGGTGTGTGTGCAATAGAGGAGTGTACCAGTCACATACATCCTCTTTATCTGCAGCTGTGATCAGGAGCATGAGGTCACCTGTGAATCCAAGCTAGGCCGTAGACGCCTATGAGGTCACCGAGGTGAACGTCTTATTATTTCAGGGCGAAAAAGAAAATAGGACATGGTATAAATAACTGGTTGGGGATTAGGCAAATCTCCTCTGACCGTCTGCGCGACAGCTGTGCGTGTGTGTGTGTGTGTGTGTGTGAGTATGTGTGAGTGAGTGTTTGTGTACACTGATGTGACTTTGTCAGAAGTGGTGACTCCTGTTCGGTAAACAGACGATGTTCTATCGGTGCGTCAGTAAAACGATTCTTTGAAGGCACAGGTAAAAAAAAAAAAAAAAGAAAAGAAAAAAAGAAAAAAAAAGTAAACAAACAGTATCTGTGATAATTGTGTTGTGATGTTAAGAATGAAAACCTGAAGCAAATTTGTCTCTGTGGTGCTACCACTAATATGATACTTTCAGAATAAGAATAAGAATCCTTTATTGTCACAAGACCACTGTTTCCAATATCATTGTGAAAATTCGTTTGGCGGCTCCACGTTTGATTGTAGCTGCACTAAGAAAATTTCAAGAAGTATAAGAGAATTTCAAGTAGAAATAACAGAAGTCAAGTACAGGTGTTGCACATAAACCGCAGCATGTACAGTACTGCAAAACTGCAGAGTAAAGTGTAAAGAAGGAGTGGTTTACACTTTTTTTTGTATTCATGTGAATTTGAGAAGCTATTTTTGAGCAATGTCAACATACAGCGAGTGACTTTACACCAAGATTGATGGGAGGGAGCACAATGTAGTGACAGAAATACAATAAATTGATTGAATTGCCCAAATACATGATATTGAATCGCACCTTCGTACCTTGCCCTTATCGCTGCTTGCATTGACGTTTATTTACACACACCGCTGAAATAACAAAGAAAACGTTTCTTGTGGGTCTCGAATGGTGGGTGGACAAATTCTGCCATTTTCAGCACCAAGTTCGCCCATTTTGTGAGCGGGTCCCGTATGTGTGACCCACTAACACATTTCTGTTTGACAGGCGCTGTGACGTCACGCAGGGGGCGGAGCCAAGCCGTTCAAAACACAGCCTACGTGAAGTCGCTCTGTTGTCTCTGTCTTGCTTCCTGCTCCTTTTTTTGCGCTTTTTTCCCCCCACCGCCCGACATAGCGGCTATTTTTTTGGACCGTTTCGCGCTCGTAGGCTACCTTTTTCCCACCACCATTGTTGATGTATGATGCGGCTGCTTTCGGCAAAACCGTCGCGTAAATCGTTTTTCCAACCCCCGTCGTCGTTTTCTCCGCCGAGCATCCCGCTAAGTGCTTTCCGCTTTGCTTTCTGCTAACATGGAGGAATAAAAGCTGTATAAATGCGCGCCCCGTCGGAGAGATTCCCTGGTGTTCCTATCGAAAAGGTAAGAAGAATGGTAACGCCAAAGGCGAAGAAACCGAGTGAGACTATTGTTTTTGTTTGCAGCAGCAGCAGCAGCAGCAGCCGACGGCTATGCAGCAGCTGCAGCTCATTATCCCGCCTATTGACTCCGCTGGCGAGCTATTATTTGTCCAACGGAGGCTCCGAACCTCCCTCAAATCCATATGTTATTTATATTTTGCCAATATATACAGCAATGCCCAACAAACTGTGAAAATGGCGCAGCTGTGGCTCGAAATTGACCGTGTAGTTCCTGCATTCTTGAGCTGCTCGCTCCGAGGGGAGTTAAACCAAATAATAACATGACGACGAGCCTCCCATCAGCATATAGCCGCAAAAATGGTTTGAAAGGACACGAAGTAGACGTTTTGTCTCAGCTTTTGCGCAGCTAAATACATGGAGAACACGGAAAAGCGGTGTTAATTTTATACCCTTTACTCTCTTGCCGCTGAATCAGCTTTGTGCTAATGCTAGCAGTCATAGTACGATTTATTAGCTAAATTACTCGCTAACAACCACTATCATCATGTAGTATATGTTTATTATTCATGGTATAGATAACGCTTAAAAACACTAAGATGTGTACCTCGGATTGGAGTTGTATGCATGTCCGAGATTTGGACTGAACAGCGGTGTCGATTACTCCAAGTTCCAGTTTCATTTAAAGCTGGAGGAATGTACAGATAATAATTCCCTGCATTGTTTTCTGAAGAGAAAACTCCCCTAAGTTTCCACAACATTCAGTGTCCAAAGTTTCCAGACCGCACTTTAAAGTCGGTAATGGATGATGTATTATTTAGAGAAGTTGCATAATGATTGTATAATGCAAGTCATGTATTGCCTTGAGGGACACTAAACTACAGCTGTGCTCAGAGAAATGTATGACTTGGCAACATTGTCCACAGTGTCAGTCGTGTATTATATCACAATACACAGATGGATATTCAATGTTTAAAGCAGAGAGACTTTGTCGGTAATGACATTTGCAGGAAGTCAGTGACCCAGTGCTCCGTTTTGTGCTGGATTATCTGTGTGCTTATCGCGTCTCACCATTGTTCCCTCTTATCTACGGTTCCCTCCTCCTCTTTGTCATGTGTCCGTCACGTCCAGGTGTGTGTGCCCTGGGTTCGGCCTGGCCTGTGCGGTGGCAGCAGCAGCGATGAAGAATCCAGGAGCTGCAGAAAGCCGTCGGCTGGTCGGCCTGCTGGAGGCGGCGCTGGTGGCGGAGGCACGTCTCTGGAAGGTCCCTGTCTTCAAGGCGGGGTACATCCAGGTGAGAGGAGTAATCTTCAGCAACGTGGGGAGCATTTCAGATTTTTGAAGTATGTCGGAATTTACTGACCTGGCTTAGGATGGCAGAGCGCGTCGGGACAGATGGAGGGACAAATGCACGGCCAACAGGGGCGGTCATTCATGTTGATTCGCTCTCTTAGAAATGCCAATAATGTGGGGGTGGGGACGATGCTTTTTGTGAGATGAAGAATTTGTAGCTCTGTAGATTTGCTGGCTGTTTTCATGTGGCTGACACGCACAGAGTGTAATTACGCTCCATGTCATCATACAAAAATCCAAGTTCTGCGTGGAATGGTAATAACAAGTTTCTCATAATGTCTATTCATCCCCCCTTTTCTGCTCAGGGCGCTGACATCACATCCTCCCAGCACCAGGGCGTGATCCTCTGGCTCGGAGAGATGAGCCGGCTGTTCCAGTTCTGCCCGGAGACGTTTGCGTTGGCTGTGTGCATACTGAACCGGCTGCTGTCCACGGTCAAGGTTTGATGGAAAATTACATTTGGTCTACGTAATCCCAAGTGTCCACATGTCAAACCGCTGAATTTGTTCCTCACAGTTTTGAAGCTTTAAGCTCTAAATCAAGCAAAACAAAAAGACTTAGAGGCTCAGTTAGTTTTAAATTTTTGGCCATTCTCTGTAGAGAAGATAATCTTTGTTATAAATTCTTTTAATCATGCATTCATGGATTTATCTTTAACATTTGCGTCTTTACATTAGTGGGCTTTACTTTTTTTTCTTTTGAAAAAAAACTGATGCTCATTTGCAGCTGAACGCAGCAGCTAAATGAATTTTCTTCCATTCCAGGCCCAGCCAAAGTACCTGAAATGCATCGCTTTCACCTCGCTCATCCTGGCTGCCAAAATCAACGAAGAGGACGAGGTAGGGCGTAGCATGCCCGTAGGATAGAATGCCCCCACCACCGCTGTTACTTGGAAACATGGCGTTTTAGTTTCCCTCGTATGAGTGTGTTTGTGTGTGTGTGTCTCCTACAGGTAATCGGCTCCGTCAAGGACCGGGTGGTGCAGAGCGGGTGTAACTTCTCCACGGCCGAGATCCTGCGCATGGAGAGGATCATTCTGGACAAGCTGCACTGGGACCTGTACACCGCAACAGCAGTCGACTTCATCCACATAGTAAGTTGGTTTTCCAAAAGCATGCAGCGCTGAGCAGATTGTAGCCCAGAAACACGTCAGTATGGAAGTGCTCAGTAAAACAACACTTGAAGCTTCTCTGAGGCGTTGTGTGCCCTCATGAGATCATTTGCATAAATAATATTCATGTTATGTTTGTTGTTGTTAATATTTATTATCATTTATTTATTATATTACATTACATTACATTATTTGATAAATATGTTATATTTATATTATGTTATATTATTTATTTATGTTGTTAATATTTATGTTGTAATATTTATGTTATTAGTCATGCAGGTGTTGCCATTATTCCATTATTATGAAATTGTTACGCTGACTCCAGACAAATAAGTCTCAAGTGAATAATACTTGTTGTTTTTGACTCGTCCACATTATCCACGTAAGTCAACACAATGATCTACGCTGTTTTCATTGTGAATACATAATGAATACAGGCCTCTCCCCTCGGAAATATTTATATTTGCATGAGCAACGCAGCCTGTCGCGAGGACGAACCCTCTTTCCAAACACGCTCGAGCAACGCAGCACGAGCGCGGCGGCTAATCGCATTCCAGCACGCGGACAGAACGATCCGCCCGAGATTCCCTCTGACCAGGCGCCGTTTCTGCAAGCTGTCGCTTAATAAGCAGTTCAGGCCGAGGAGCTTGACTGGCAGTTTGTCGCCCAGAGCTCGGCGGCGAGGGCCAAACAAGCCCGCGTCATCGGAGGGCGCTATTTACACAGCCTAGCTAGCCTGTCAGGAAACTATGGAGGAAAAAAAAACATGCTTGTCAGGGTTTTACGCTGTGTGTGTCTGTGTGTGCACAGACAATTTACATTAAGTCTCCGTGACAATCGCTACAAAGGTCAAATGTCTCGTCAAAAACAATCTCCAGTCTGACATTCAGCCCCATGCTCTGCAAGAACAAAGTTTCCACCACTGTTATGTCGTCATTTTAACCATTTCTGCATGAAAAGCAGGTCGTGTCGACCCCACATAAAACACAAGTTAACCCTCGATTTGTTGTGCAACAGATTTAATGATCTCACAACATTTGGCATTTTGTCTCCCTGTGACGGTTTGTGTGTGTGTGTGGGTGTGAGACATTGTCATGCACATTCTGTGGAACCATCTCATCAAAAATCAGCTGATTATCCGACGCTGACTCATGAGGCTCTGCGGAGAAGTGATTACTTGTTTGTCTTTTTTCTTTAAAGCCACAAACCATAGTTGAAACTTGGCACAATTTACATGGACTTGTCTTACCAATATCACCTCAGTTTCTTTCTTTGTTTCGGCTGTGTGTGTGTGTGAGTGTGTGAGAACTTTGACAGAACGATACATTGCACTTCAGATCCTGCTCCCCCAAAAATTGCCAGCATTTCACCCCTCGGGCTGTTACAAAAATCCCCAGACATTAAAAATAAAGAGACGTAATGTGTTCATAAAAAAATCCCTAAGTAAAATAAAGACATTTTCTCAGAATACTTTTCAAATAAATAAATCTTCAATAAATACTTTGCAGCTATAACTTTCTTAGAATCACAAATCGCCCTCTAGGAAACGACTGTGCGTCAACCCCCTTAGTTTCCGCCTTTAGATATAAAACAACAATCGATAAAAACTATTAATTTGTCACACGCGCTCCACCACGACACGTTGATATGAATCGGCCACCTCCAGCCTTCGCACCAGAGGCTTCAGCGTACGGCTGAAACTGGCCAGAAGGAGGAGACGGCCAGTCGGGGCCGGAGACGTTTGGACGTAAACACTCGGACGCTCAGTTCCCTGAAATCTGTCCTGATTCTTCAGGAAGAGGAAGTGATGAGGAAGGAAGGAGGGAGGGAAGGAGGGAGCCTAGGATGAGGATTGAAGGGGGTTTGACACTAGCATGGCCGAGTCCCCCTTCCAGCACTAACCCGACCACCCTAACTCTTTTTTTGTTTGTTTGTTTGTTTTTTTGTATGTTTTCACCAAAAACATCATGGCTTAGTCATGCTACAGAGTGAGAGACGCACCTCCAAACACACGGAACCGGTGAGAAATCTGAAAGTTTACAGGAAGGCTGCGACGTTTGCTATCCACAAAACCATTTTCTGAGCGGAGAAAGTTGACGTCCACACCCTCATCTTTACCGTTTACTCGCATTTTCGCACCTAAAAACACTAATTTCGAGTACTTTCGGGAGCGTACACACACTTACGGCGCGCAGAATACACCGAATCGCGACAGTCTCTGGTACGAATTGGCCGCTTTTGTTTGTTTTTGTTTGTCAGAGGGGTTTTGTGGGGACACGCTAACATCGTCACGCTAACCGTTTAGTCTCCGTCTCCCCCGCTCCAGTTCCACGCCTTGCTCATCTCCGCCCACCCCCACCTCATTCCGTCCATCGGCCTGGGCTCCGGCTGCACCCGGGACTCGGCACCGGACCTCCTCCTCCCCCTCCTCGGCGGGCCGGGGCATCAGAAGAGGCCTTCGGGCTTCCAGGTGGCGTTGTGGACCAGGCAGGTGCAGCACTGTATGGCCTGCCACCAGCTCTGGCAGTTCAAGGGCTCCACGCTTGCCTTGGCCATCATCACCTTGGAGCTGGAGGTGGTGGCGCCCGACTGGTTCTCGGCGCTGACCGATCTGCTGAAGAAAGCACAGGTGAGCGGCCATGTTTGTTGTTGTTTTTGGACACGCTAGCAGGTTGCTAGTTTGCTTCCAGGCCCCATTAGCAAGGCACCGAACCCTTATGAGAGGTGAAACCACAAAACTACGAATTGTGGATAAACAACTGGCGTCTGAGGGGCTTTTGAGCAGAAATAGAAACTGGTTTTGGCCCATTTTTGATTCCGCAAGCTGAAGTTTTCAGTCTGAGCGCCGAAACCCTTCGGGGGTCGCTAGCATGATTCCCGCCTGCGAGCTTGCGGTCGCCGCTGTTTACCTTGTAGCACAGAGACGCAGTGTGTATGAGGGCCAGGAGCTCCTGTTTACTCTACACGCGCGCAAACACACACACACACACACACCGAAGTCCTGAGAATGAGTGTATAAAATGCATCAGTATAATGAGCTCTTTTGTTTTGAAAAGCATGTTTTTGCGTCACGTCTTTTCGCAGTCAAACTTGTGCTCGGCCACGAGTGTCGACCTCTGCAGCCCGCGGTCAGCTGACACGTTTACTCATCCTCGCGTTCTTTTTCTCATTCTCTCTTTCTGCTCCCCCCACCCCACCCCGCAGGTGGAGAGCGCCGAGTTCATCCACTGCAAGGAGATGGTGGACGAGTACCTGCACAGC
>OMPJ01011062.1:0-10300 GCA_900312935.1 Carapus acus
CGATCGTCGCAACGTGGATCCATAAATGAATTGTGGGCTCGGCGGCCACACCAGGCAGCACCCACCCCTGATTGGCTCGGTGCGCGGCGGTCCGGGTATATATGTCGAGCCAAGGTGTGACACTTCCAAGAAACCCCAACTCCCAGAAAAAAGAGCTCTACAAAAGAAAAAAAAATACAATAACCCAGTACCGACTTGGTCATCCACCCCGCAGCAGTCCCAGCCGCTCCTTTGAGGATGAGGGCGCAGGTCCAAAAGGTGCCACAGATCGTGGAGCTGCTGAAGAAGAAGTCCGTGGGGCTGCAGCACTTCAAGCCCACATCCTCCGTGTGCGTCCTGGAGGAGAAGGATGCTCCGGCCGAGGCCAGGACGCACAGCCTCAACGCCATCCCGGGCCCCACCAACTGGCCCCTGGTCGGCAGCCTGGTGCAGCTGCTGCGCAAAGGAGGGCTGACCAGGCAGCACGAGGCGCTGGTAAGTACCACCATGTGGGCTGATTTGTTTCAGGGCGAATATTGGAGCGTTTGCTCTGGTGATAACGTATACCAGCGCTCTGAAATTTTAATATTTTTTTCTTTTTTTCCACTTTTTTTTAATTCCAGGTGGATTACCACAAGAAGTTTGGCAAGATCTTCCGCATGAAGCTGGGCTCCTTCGAGTCGGTGCACATCGGCGCACCTTGCTTGCTGGAGGCGCTGTACAGAAAGGAGGGCAACTACCCGCAGAGGCTGGAGATCAAACCCTGGAAAGCCTACAGAGACCTGCGGGACGAGGCGTACGGGCTCCTCATCCTGTGAGTAGCGCCTCCAGCCGCGGAGAGCGACGATTACGCGCCACTTCTTATTTATTTATTATTCACTCTGCGTCGCTCCTGACGGGAATCCCGCCTGCTTCTCTTCTCCTCTCTTCTCTCTCAGGGAGGGCAAGGACTGGCAGAGAGTGAGGAGCGCCTTTCAGCAGAAGCTCATGAAGCCCACAGAAGTGGTCAAACTCGACCGCAAAATCAATCAGGTACGAGAGGTTTTGGCGTTTCTTTGCGCTTTGATGACTTTTATTCATTTATCTATTTGTAGCCTCCCGGCGTGAAAGTGACATGATTCTATTTCTGTGCGTCTGAAAACAGGTGTTGATGGACTTTGTGGCCAGAATTGGAAAGATAAACGCGGACGGGAAGATTGACGACTTGTACTTCGAGTTGAATAAATGGTCGTTTGAGAGTAAGTTCAGACATTTGTTGATGTTTTCTGCCGCGTTTTCTGCCGCGTTTTCTGCCGCGTCAGTGAACGCCGAGTCGCTATCGTCTCGGAATTGCGTGTCAACGGGAGGTATAAGCCTATTTCTCTCTCCCTCTCCTCCTCTCTCAGCCATCTGCTTGGTCCTGTACGACAAGAGGTTCGGTTTGCTGCAGGAGAAAGTTAATGAGGAAGCCATGAACTTCATCACAGCGGTGAAAACGGTGAGTTACACCTTTAATTATGCCACTCGGCATTTTAATGGCCGCCGGGGGACCGAAGGGGGTTGAGATTGTTTTTAAGACAAACAGGCAGGTTAGAGTGATGACTATACCACACACACACACACACACACACACACCTCCCGGTCTGAGTTCATCAGGTTCACCTCAACTGGGGTCAGCATCCTGTCCGTGATTACATCTACTGGGATTTTACTGGGACAAACCAATATCACAGCAGGTCCACAGATAGTGATGGTGCAGGCACACAAAGGTCACGCAGACCAGAGAGTGCAAGAAGTGTGTGTGTGTGTGTGAGAGAGAGAGAGAGAAAGAGCGAGAGAGACAGAGAGAGCTTTGAGGTGACTCTGTGTTAATCATGCTTCCTCTCTCTCCCCTTTTCTTCTTCTCTCTCCCCTCTCTCTCTCCCTCCTACCTCCCCCCTCTCTTCCTCTCCTCTCCTCCCTCTCTCTGCAGATGATGAGCACCTTTGGCATGATGATGGTCACACCTGTGGAGCTCCACAAGAGCTTCAACACCAAAACCTGGCAGGACCACACTGCAGCGTGGGACCGCATTTTCAGCACAGGTACAAGGAGCCAAGCATTTAAATCTCTCTTTTAGGACATTTATTTGGAGAAAACCTCGACTCGGAAAGGGAATTGAAACTCACATAAGCACTAAAATCAGCAGAGTGAATGGAAACACACGTCAGAAGTAACTATGGGTTACGCATGTAACTGCCAGAGAAATAAAGGTGAAAAGAAGTATAATGTCACCACCTTGTGACTTAAATCCAATCAGCCCCCTGACCTCATCGCTGCACGGCCCCCTGCGGCGTCGCTGATCCAAGTGTGTGACAGGAGGAGACGGAAAGAGAAAGAAAAGAAAGAAAGAAAAAAAGAAAGAAAGAAAGGCAGATCTGAACCTGGTGCCTCTCAGCTTTTGTGTACTTTGGTAAATGGCAGCCGCAGTTGTAGTAAACTGCCTGACCTACGGGGGGACGCTGCCAAATATTTGTAGTTTGTGTGTGTGTGTGTGTGTGTGGCATAGGGAGGAGGAGGAGGAGGAGGAGGAGGAGAATGGCGACTGCCCGCTGTTTGTGTGCCCGCGGGCAGTTGCTTTATGAGTTGTTTACTATTGAGCTCTGTGGATCAGCTGACAGCGGTGTACTTGTGTGTGTGTGTGTGTGACGCCTTCTCAGCGGCGCCTGTTTTTTTAACGATCCGTCGGCCCACCAGGGCCGCGGGACAGCGTGTTCTGACCGCACGTTTCTCTCTCCGCAGCCAAAGTCTACATCGACAAGAAGATGACGCGGAACGAGAGCAGATCGCCCGACGACCTGATCGGGGACATCTTGCACCACAGCTGCCTGTCCAAGAAGGAGCTGTACGCCGCCATCACAGAGCTGCAGATCGGAGGCGTGGAAACGGTGAGCAGCCGCGAACCCACCGACACGTGATGGGGACGCGTGCGGGCTCCAGCTGTTTGCTCCTTCTCGCGCCAAACTAGGAAGACCAAACTGTTGAGGGGCTGGAGTCACGCCGCCCGGCGGGGAAAAAGAAACCAGAAATCGAACCCGTGACGCTTTTACCTTTCACCCATTGTCCCTCACGCGAGGGGAAGGCCTCCGCAAACAGGTGCCGCGGTTACAGTACTTCAAAAGCAGAAAAAGAAGGTGGCGCGGATGTAACTGAGGAGCCTTTGAGGAACCCCAAACATTCCTCAGCTCCCTTCTGGACCCCACGATGGAATGCACTTAGAGTAGCTGCCTCCCAAAAGTGACATCTCGCGTTCCTCCCCGCCCTCCGCCCCTCTCACCGTGTTGATGTGTTTTTGTTTTGCTCCTCAGACGGCCAACAGCATGCTGTGGGCTATATTCAACCTGTCACGGAACCCCGGCGCCCAGCGGAAGCTGCTGGCCGAGATTAAAGAGGTGGTCCCTCCAGACCAGGACCCGACCGGAGAGCACATCAAGAGCATGCCCTACCTCAAGGCCTGCCTCAAGGAATCCATGAGGTACCCGCCACACTATGCCCGCCTAACAGCCGTGGGCGGGGGGGGGCGCCGGGCGCTGGGCCTATATTTACACCGTCAAATTCTTCGAGGGCTGTCATGTGTACAGAGGCGTGAGTGACAGCCTGCTGCACAGACGCACACGTCCACCGCAGAGTTCAGGGCCGGCGTCTGCTGAGGTGTTTTGGATTGTTTGTCACCGAGAGGAGGAGATTACATTCGTGTCACGGTAGACGGGGGGAAAGAAATGACTTACTTTCCTCCTCCCATGCGAGATTTTGCCACACTCGATGCTCGGGGCAAATCTGATCTCACAATGTTGCCTGGCCGACACACCAAACTGCCACAACTGAGCCCTTAGAGCAGACTTTGAGGCTGTGTGGCCCTCCTGCCACATCAAATGACATAAATTAGTCATTCAATATCCAAAATAACAACAAAATATGCAGAAAATCAGTTGAAAACATTCCCATTATCTTCCTACATTACAAATTAATCTTTCTCCTTGGCACTCGTGAGTATTTATGTCCCCTTAGACATCTTTTTAACCCTTTACATCTTAAATTTTCCCAGTACCGAGGCGATTATGCGATAACATCCACACATGACTGGCTCAAAAACAAGCGTCATGAGAAGCGGTGGCATAACCAGCAGCCGGTGGCCTCGGCTTAAAATCCTCCTTTCAGTCACGTTTACATTGGCCCACAAATTTTCCTCCCGCAGTCACAAGTTGTCCTACATGTTATTCGGCTCTAATACGGCGTCGCTATCACACAGGGAATGTTCATATCCTCTGACAGGGGCTTATATCTGGCTGCGTTTTACACTGCACCAGATTTAACTCCAGTTAAACGGCTTAGCGGTGTGTGTCATGGTATAGCGTCAACGAGGCCATATTCCCAAGCTTTTTTCTTTTTTCTAACCCGTACAGGTTATCGCCATCAGTTCCCTTCACGAGCCGAACCCTGGACAAAGACACTGTGTTGGGAGATTATGCCATTCCCAAAGGGGTAAGTGGCTTAGCGCCACGCAGCTGACAGAGCAGACATTCCTGTATTGGTTTTCATGAGACCGATGTATTAATCGAGCACGTTCGCGGGACCCGTCCACTGTACAAAGCCCAGACGGAGCCGTGATTAATACGTGCTTATACTTAATTCCTGAGGGAGATTTATTCTATTTCTCCCAAGTAATCGTTTAAGTGATTGGCATAAAGCTGGAGGTGGTCACACATAAAACTGCCCCGCGACTAATGACTTCATGATGATTTTATCCTGGTTTACAGACCGTTTTAATGATTAACAGCCACGCGCTTGGCTCCAACGAGGAGTACTTTGATGACGGGAAGCAGTTCAAGCCAGAGCGTTGGTTGCGGGAGAGCAACACCATCAACCCCTTCGCCCACGTCCCCTTTGGCATCGGGAAGCGGATGTGCATCGGGCGCCGGCTGGCAGAGCTGCAGCTGCAGCTGGCCATGTGCTGGGTGAGAGACGCGGGCGGGTCGGCGGCGTGGGGCTGCGGCCGGGGGGCCCACGTGCAGGGGGTCTGATCTTTCTCCTCCGTCCTCCCCCTCCCGCAGCTGGTCAGAGACTTTGAGATTGTGGCCACGGACAACGAGCCGCTGGACGTGATTCACTCTGGACTCCTGGTTCCCAGCAGAGAACTCCCAGTCGCCTTCGTGAGGAGATGAGGTGGGATGGTCGCGGAGCCCTGCTGGAGTCTCCCAGTCTGACTTGTTGACAAGAAAAAAATGGTGTCAAAACTGTGGCATTCACACTAATTAATGATTTCCTGTCTCCCTGCACCTCCAGGTTCTATATTCATCTGTGGTGGACATAGCGACAGAAAGGCGATCCCTCCGTTGCCATGGCCCCGCTGGTCCTGTGACTCCATGTATTGCTGCTCTGTAAATAGGAGGAAGGATGCAGAAATTAGAACACATGTAATCGTGCCAGAAATACCTCAACCACATAAGAAAGTACCACTTGTAACAGTTAGTGACCAAATTAGCAGTTGTTGTGTACAAAGTGAATGTTGTGTCAAGGCAGCTGACAAACAAATCTGTAATGTTCTCAATTGAAACACAGATGTGAAAGTGTTACTTAATGTTACATTTTTTTCATGCGTTTCATAAGTTATATACAAATGTTTGTTTATTTTCCATTGTGTATATAAATTGCAATTATAGTATTGTAGTAATGTACATTGTTTTATCTACATTGCATATTTTATTTACAAAATGAATGCAGAAATAAAAGTATTACAACCACAGGTGGTGATTTATTCTGAAAGCGTTACATAGCCCAGACTGGGATTTAGGAGTTTAGAGTGTTTTACAAGATTTGCCAGCATGTAACACTAAATGTAACATAGCTTATCTGCACTGATTAGGCGTGCGAACATGTGAACCTTTTGCTTATTTTGCCCAGAGAAGATTTTCTTTTATTTAGTCTGCTGATACGATCAAACCCGATTAGCAAACGCATGTATAGCCGATAAAGTAAACAAAATCCTTTTCAGCTCAGAAAAGATTAATGACCCAGAAGTTGACTTGAAATAAATGAGGGTTAGCAGCGGATAGAATACGGGGAATGCTCCGTGAGCTCCATCATACAGTGGCAGTGGTGGGCAAGGGGGGTCACAACAAGCATGCAAAGCTATTTTCAGATGCTGGACGCCGCTGAGAGGCGCTTTGTGACCTTGGCCTTGGAGAGCTAGTCAGGGATGACCCCACGACCCCTGATTTGCAAGACCGGCCCTGTTCCTATTAGATACGCAACATACAGCAAACATGTTATGTTCACAGCTGCAGTGATAAGAGCACAACATGATGTATGTACTGTATGTATACTGTTTATTGCCTTTTTGGTTGGATATTTCATCAAGGATTTTTGGCACAAGTGTCAGCGTATGTATGATATCTTTCTAACCTGATTATTGAGTCTGAAAATCCACTTGCACATTAACAATCCGAGCAATATTTTGGGCAGGACTCTCATCCGTTATGTCACAGCTGACCATATGTACAGCAATATTGTTCTTATACATATAGGAAAAAAAATCTTTACCCCATGTAGATGTTTGAGGGAGACAGTGTAGACAAGGATTTGTATCTATGTATGTATGCACTGTATGTATGTACAGTATGTATGTATGTATGTATGTATGTATGTGTGTGTGTGTGTGTGTGTGTGTGTGTTTGTTTAATTGTGTATTTATTGTGTATCTATTTATGTATTTGCCCATATGTCGAGGTAAGAGTATTCGTGTTCTTTTTTTGTTTTTGTTTTTTGTTTTTTTACATTACACTAAACATTCACAATCTCATGCTGTTGTGCAATGCTGCCCCTCAGTGGTCACAACGTGTTCATTGTTATTATTAGTATTGTGTCTTTTTTTAAACCATGCGAAAAGGATGATATTTGCAATAGTTGTCATAATCTACTGTTGAAACTTATTTGGGTCGCGTGTCCTTTTTTTAACTACATGGGCATCATGACCTGATGCTCCTGGCAATGAATTTGACGCCTTTATTGCTGTGTGAGCAAGTGTCCGCTAGAGGGCGACAAATCCATATTAACAGTACCGGAAGCGGATGGCCGCCTCCCGAAATCACTTCCGAAAAACGGAGCGGAGCCGAAACAGTGTTGTGGCTGCGCCGTGACTCATGTTTCCCCACATCGCTTTTCTCTGACTGTGGCTGTCTGTGTTCCAGAAACTACGGGAGAAGTGAAACTGTCCCACTAACGGTAAAAAAGGAAAAAACCCAAATGCAAAAAAGAGAAAATCCTCGACTGTCGCGCATACTGTAGCCTCCCATCCCATAAATGTGTCGGTGCTCGGTGACGTCTCCAGTTTTGCCGTCAGCCTCACAGCCGTACAAACTGCGCCTGAAGGCACTAAATCTTCCCGGCGCCGCGAAGTGTAGCTGATTGTGCTAAAACCGGAGGAACGGGAGCTCTAAGTGTGTGTTTAGCTGTGGGAGAAAGATGGTTTGACTAACACGCCCAGCAAAGCATTTTCGTCACATGGATGCATTCACACAGCCCCTGGTAAACACTACTGTTACATGTATTTATGTCCATTTCTTCGTACTCGAATCGAAGTTCTCTGTGATTTGTCTCTTCATGTCGCTCTAGCATGAATCACGTAGGAAGCTTTAACTGGAGTAGGTCATGAAGTGTAGACGGTGCAGGTCTTTGAACGCACCACATACTAAACCCAGTGTGGCAGGACCACAGCAGAAATGTGTGTATGCCCAATTCCTGTTTTTTCCGTGTTTTGACACTCCCAAGTGCACATTACTGACATTATAGACTGTAAGCCTTTACGAAATTGATAATCACCAAAACCAAATAACACGTTTACATGGCACATTCTCTCTATCAAATTGTTCGATGTTTTATCTGAGGTCTGTGTGCTGCTCCCTCTCTTTTAATGTTCAACTCAAGAACCTAAGGACACCAAACTCTTTCAAACACCTTCAAAGCAACCCCTTCCTGGTTGTGCACATTCCCTGGACTCACCCAGCTGTGCTTTGTCTCCCACAGTCAGGCTTTTGAGGATCATCTGTGGGCCTGTGGAGCGGCACCATGTCTGCAGATCTGGACCTGTCCCCCCCAGAGGTGCCCGAGCCCACCTTCCTCGAGAGCGTGCTGCGCTACGGACTCTTTCTTGGGGCCATCTTCCAGCTCATTTGCATCCTGGCTATCATCATTCCCACATCCAAAAGCCCTGAACAGGTACACAGAGAGGAGAGGGAAGTTCCAAACAACAGGCACTGTACCTTTGCAATTAGTGAGGGACTGCTGCCTTATGTTGGACTCCCTTTGAATTGCTCTCCCAGTATTTTGTCTCATCCTTTTACATTTTTTGCAGTTGGTCAGCTGGTCCTCTGTCTTTTGTTTTTGTCCAGTAATGCCATATAAGAATTACAATGCCTGTTAAGAATTACAGTCCCATTCAGAAAAATATTGCAGTCGTTTGTTTTGAGACAGCACTTTCCACCTGTTTTCAAAAAGCCACCATTTTTATGTGGACGGTTGTCCTCATTTTACTATCCGGGGCTACCAGGGGACGCTGTCGGAGGCTTCACGCCTCCATTCAGGATTCAAGCAGACTGGAGCAATTAATGCGAGTGTCCAATTATTCTACTTTGAGATATTTTTATCAGCTGCACTGCCTGTTCTCCACAGTATTTCATCATTTAGAGCAGCCCGCTGTGGCTGTTATTGTGCCAGAAGAAAAACAATGATGGCATGCAGAGAGAGGGAGAGACAGGGAGAGTGCTGATGGAGGCAAAGTGATGAAACGCAGCCCAATTTTTGCAGTTTGTCGAAGGCATTATCTCAGAATGAGGAATTAAATAACAATGCAATACATATTTTTAAAAACATTTTTGCAGTTGCTGCTAAAAGGTGTCTGTCACCTTTCATTAGCTTGCACACCCTCTTGCGCTCGGCTGTAAAGAGTGAGGGAGGGAAATCGGTGATAATTGTTTTTTCCCGCTCTCTTGCTGAATGCTTAATGTTTCTGCCCCGCAGGAGGAGACGGAGGCTGCTGACGCCAAGGCTGCCGAGCACATGAAGAAAGCAAAGCCGCCAGCCGCTCAGATGAGACAGAAACAGAAGAAGGAGAGCAAAAAGAAGCGATAGGAGGCACAACACTGTAACTTTGCTCTGTGGCAGTTTTGCGCAGGGTTCACTCGTTGGTTTGTTTATTTCTGTGTTGTCATTAACCATTATCCAAACCACTCTTGCTAATTACATCTGTTTTGCAGTCATGTCCCCTTCTCCTAGGTTGCAAATTATTACGATTTTTAGGACATCGACAGTGATCTGATGCCTCTTTATGATGGTCCTGACATTTTCTGGTTACCTTTTTTTAAATCTTCAAACACTATATCAACAGCAATTAAATGCTTAATTGGGATGTGTGGATATAACACCATTTTGACAGCAACGACATGCAGTGCTGTGAGATTTGCCAACAGCAAGATTCCAATATGGCAGACCTACTTAACACTTACTTTATGTAAATGATTTCATGTGTACACTCACTTACTGTACACGGAAGCGTTGCTGTTGGTACATCTGATGGTCTCATCCATTGTGTTTACACCAGTTCTGCATCAGCATCTTTGCGTCCGCATTATGCAGCAGTTCTGGAATATGACGGCATTATTCCAGAACCCCCTGCTTCACACAAATCAATATTTTTAACCAATAAGATCAAATATCACAGACTAGTTTTTGTTATACAAAAATCGGTTACACTACAGATTCTAGGGACGAGTTACTGAAGAACATGTATATGATCGTTGTTGCTGTTGTGATTTGAAATACATCGCCACATATTTCCATAGTTTTGATAGTGTCCGTGTATTGTTTGTGTTTACCACCGCATATAAAATGTCTCAGAATGAGGAACACACACTCTGCAAATGAGTAATAAATACACACGGTTTTATGAGGCTTCTTCCATTGGCACATCCGCGTTGCTACGCAACCAAGAGATCGTAGAGAGAAGGTCTGAGCTGACTCGCAGAAAGAAAAAAATCCTCACTAATTATCCGCCTTGTTTTTGGTGCCTCGCTGTTTGGATGCTACATCGACGCTTGCAGTGTTTTGGTGAGCCTGAGGGGGGCGCTAGAGGCAGCGGCTCCTCCACGCAAGTGTGTGGCTCCAGCTTAGGTCCGTCGTGCGTCGCACAGAGGCGCATTTCCACGCAGCGTCCGTCACCCAGCCGGGGCTCGTCCTCTCCGCTCGCCCGGTGATGCGCCCTCCGTGCCCGTGCTGGCCGCTCCCTGGTGAGGCAGGACTCCTCCGCGCC
>OMPJ01011063.1:2361-12383 GCA_900312935.1 Carapus acus
AATCTGATTCGTCGGAACCTGAAGGCACAAAAGCTTATTGTCACACTCAGGAATCTACACACGCGCACACACACACACACACACACACACACACACACACACACACAGATATGTATGGTGTCATAGAGATCACAAATGAGACATGAATCTAATGAGTCTCATCCTTTGGAGCAGACATAATCAGGTTGACATGAAAATAAACCATCAGCATCAGAGTGTCACGGCTCTTAAGCTCCTATCAGGGTCAGTAACGGATTGCGCGCGCACACACACACACACACACACACGCGCACGTACACACACGCACACACACACACACACACACAAAGACCGAAAACTGAGCCGAAACTGAAATCGGGCAAACAAAGAGGACTCAGAATCTCTGACACGCACACAGACATACTTATACACAAACACACACACGCATAGGCACACTTTCTCTCTCTCTGTATTAAAAGTGGTGAGGGTAAAGATGCAATAAAATTCTCGACGTATGATTGTAGATGACCAAATATTGAGTCACTGAGCGAGTGTGAGTAAACGCTGTGGTTTTGCTGTTGTGCTGTAACCCCTGGCAGGATGTGTGACCGTGGCAACGGCCGTCTTCACAGCTCCTTTGTGACACAAACATAATACCTGCTGATCCTCGTGGGTTCATTTTTATTTGGAGAAATAAATAAAATGTGCGCGATCCTCCCACCGTGGTGAAACGATACAAGAAACTCAGGCCAGAGAGGCCTCTAAATTCTTGTTTCTGCTTTTTTATTTAGTGCTGCAGACACAGGACACGCATCTAATTTTGTGTGTGTGTGCGCACGCGTACCTTTATCCAGTAGAGCTTTGACGATCCCAGAGCCCACCGTTCCTGCTCCACCCAGGGCCAACACCACCCGCTCAGAGCTCGACATGAGGGCCGCAGCTGTGTATCTCTACCAGAGGATGAGGATGAAGGATGAAGGCTCTCACTGTGAGTGTGCGTGTGTGTGTGTCCTGGAGTCTGAGCAGCTGACTCGTGTGCAGCATCTCACCCCTGCCTGAAAGCTTTAAACTGTCTCCGGGCGTCGTCCCCCCCCCTCTCTAACCGCCTCCACTGCCCCCTGGCCCCGGTATCAATCACCGAGGCCACGCCCACAGGCCGCCCCAGCGAGGGTGGGCAGGGACTTACTGCTGCAAACAAACACTATTCCTCAACTTTTGAGAGTATTATCAAACAATCTGTATCAGTATTTTACAATTTTAGGGATTGATTCCTTGAAAGAGACGTTTGAAGACAAAGTGTATGTTTATTATGATTAGTATGAGACCTAAGATGGAATTCATGGCGGTTTTCCTCAGCGAGAATGCGACAGAATGCTGCCACCTAGTGGCCACTTAGTGTCACCTAATGGTGTCATGAATCGGTTGTATCCCCACATGAAGTGTCCGAGGCTGGAATGTATTTGGTTATTCGGCGGTGTGGTTATCGTGATTTCCCTTTTTAATAGATCAATACAGTGTGACTTTCTTCCTTTCGTGCACTGAGACATGCTTAGGATATTCTGCCAATCTGTCGGGGCAAATGCCGTCCGCTAGAGGGCAGCAGCCTCGGGTGAGCAAGGGGCTACACCTCGTGGAGGCGCACTGTCAACGTGCAGAAGGTCCACCTGTCCGTCCCTCCATCTCCACGGAGGAGCATCTTCAGCCTCTCAAGGTGGAGACCCTGCCACACCCCAAAGTCGGAGTGAGCCACAGCAGGTCGCCCTTGAAGGGTCAGAACCTCAGAACCAAGGCGGCTGGACTTTGTTGAATGAAAAAAGTCACTGAGTCTGGAAATTAACAGCGGCAATTAAACACAACAGGTTGACTGGGTGGGTTGGTGGATAAATAGAGGCACGGGGGGATGCCCCGCCCCCACGCCTCGGCCCGCAGCTCCAACCAGGCGCACCCACCACTCCCACATGGTCACATGACGAAGTTTACTTCTCAATCAGGGCGGGGTCAGCCGGAGAGAGGGAGAAAACGGAAGAGAAAGAGAAAGGAAGACAGAGAGACAGGACGAGGAAGGGACGGGAATAGAAAAGGAGAAGGGGGGGAGTGAAAGAGGGCGAGAGAGAAGGGGAGATGAGTCGGGATTCCCTCGCCTCGCCCTGCCGCACCGTCACCTGCTGCTGCCTTGCTCGCTGACCGAAGGTAAGACGTGACGTCACGCATCTGACGTCAATGTCTGTGATGAACGGCCAGCCAACTGTCCGACGGCTGTCTGCACGGAACAGAAAGCCGCTACGCCGTTGGCAGCTTATCAGGAGCTAGCTCATTTTAGCTTAGCCCCACACACACACACCGTCCAGCAAACTTCACCCAAGTCCTCTCAAAGTGCCCACTAAGGACACGGGGGAGGACAGAGATACAGTGGAGAATGGACAGACAGAGACGGAGGACACGGAGTTGAGTGAGTTGAAGTTTACGCGTCTGGCCAAACGTGGGCTACTTTGGGCGAGCGTGCGTGCTGGCATGTGTGTGTGAGTGCGCGTAGATTCTCCGGCAGGAAAATAATTCACTCGTCGCCTTTACAGAGGGTAGCGCAGTAGTTAATATAGAGAGAATTTCAACGACGACACACACACTATGTAAGTGTGTGTGTGCGCGCGCGTGCGTGCGTGCAGGTGTGGGTGTGTGTGGGGTTCCCCTGTTTGAAGTGGTGACAGTAACATCTGCGACGTTTCCGTTCTTTGTTCATCTTCTTTGTCACTGGGTGACTTCGGGGTCCCTAAAGTGGGCCTGGTGCTGTGTGTCCTGTTGCCAAACCCATCTGTGTCACACACTAGTTTGTGTGTGTGTGTGTGTGTGTGTAGGTACGTTATTGATCCAGGATTTGTTGAATTATGTGTGTGTACTGGGTGGAAGCCCTACTGATGTTGTGTCTGCTTGTGTCAGTTATGAGTGTGCGTGGACACCCAGACGGCCCCCCTGCGACTCCCCTGGCTGCGGCAGGTGGTCCCAGCGACCTGGAAGCCCTGACGTGGAGCTACAGCCTCAGCCTGGAGCGGCAGATCGCTGGGGGGAGCAGCAGCTTGGCCTGTGGAGATGAGGAGCTGAGGAAGAAGGTGGAGGAGATGCTGGGTGGGGGCGACGCCCGGCAGAAGCACCGCCTGGGCCTGGACCCCCTGCAGGTGATGGAGGAGTCCCTGAGGGCCCAGGGCAGGTGTGGCCTGCCCCCCCAGCGGCCGGGCCTGGCCCGTCCCCTGGGTCTGCAGGCTCTGGGCAAGGCCTTCCAGGTTCTGGAGCAGGCTGCCCTGAACCTGCACCTGAGTCCCTGGAGGGAGGAGTACCGAGTGGTCCAGGTGCAAAGGTCACACACACCTATATATACACCCAGGGCGGCTAGGTGTCGCCATGGTAACGTGGTCTGTGACCCCCTCCCCCTTTCTGTTGGCCCCCTAGATGCACTCGGGAACCTTCACACATGTGGTGCGGCCCGTGTTCTCCACACTTCAGGCCCAGCAGCTCTTTGGCCTGCTGGGTTACCGATCCTGCTCGGTGCCGCACCAGCAGCTCCGCCTCCAGACGCATGGCCCCGCCGACGACCTGCTGCGCTTGGCCTGTGCCTTCTTCCTAGCACGCTGCGAGTGTGGCCTCCTGCTGGCAGCTTTGGGGAAGCACAGTGGAGAGTTAGAGTGGGAGCTGAGGATGGTGGAGGAGAGACAAAGAGGACACAGCCTGCAGGTCAACACCATACACACATAGAAACACACACACGCGAGCGCTTGAATGACTGTTTCAATATACCACATTTTTCAAATTCAAGGCCCGCGCGCCATATATGGCCCACTGTATCATTGTTTGTGGCCCATAAGTGCTTGAATGACTTTCAATACAAGTCTCCACCATTTAAACGGGCATTGACCCACAAACTACATTTCCCAACATGCACATGGATCACGTTACAGGATAAGTGAGGGCAGCTGTGCCCTGACCAGTTACACACTTAATAGAATGTCAGTTTGTCAAGAAACACCATTGCAGAGCAGGTGATGGAACTGCAAAATGTTGACTTGTTGATTTTTTGTTTACTGATGATTGTTGATTAATTCAGGTTTCTCTTCCTGATAAAATACAGGGATCTGTGATGTAATGATAAAGAAAGACCTGACATATTTTTACATTTATGCAAATGGGACATTTGTAAGTTGAAGAAGTAAAAATTTGTTAATATTCGCATACATATTACATTTTATATTACATTTGTTAATATATTTAATATTAGCTATTTCTTAATGAGTGGTTACATTTTACATTAAATTACATTTATATCTCCTCAGTAATTGCCATTGACATCTGGCCCCTTGAGGGCCAACCCCATGCTAATGTGGTCATTAGTGGAAAGGACTTATACACCCCTGTCCTAGAGGAATTTAAGAAGCCATCACGGCTGTGTATGTTTCATATTGGGTGTTTTTCAAAAGATCTGCAAAGTTTCTGATGTCCACCATGGCAAAACCATGCAGCAGCTCTGACTGTGTGGGCGTGTCCACAGGTGTCCTTGGATCACACCCGCAGGCAGCTGGATGTCCCCCTGACAGGACCGAGGGCGGAAGCGTCGGAGCTGTCCGGCGATGTTGGGCCGTACCTGGACCTATACACGGACCAGCAGCTAAATGGGGCCCACGGGGACCAAGACCGGGACCGGGACTGGGACCTAAATCCCCCCAGGTCCCTCCCCTGGCTAAGCGCCAGCAGTGCGGTGTCCGCCGTTGCTCTGGTGTCCCCTTCCAGCTCCACCCCTCACCAGCCAAATTACCAGCTTGGCAAAATGTCGCCCACCGTCGCTCCTGTGTCCTTTTCCAGCTCCACCTCCTACCAGCCAAAGTACCAGCTTGGCAAAGTGTCGCCCAGCGGGCCGGATGCTGCTGAAAGCCTTTCTCAGCGCCCCACATCTGATTCACCACCCCTGGACTCCTGCTTGAGTGTCCTGAACCTAGAGGCATTGGGCAGGTGTACAGATGAGCGTCTGTCGGCGTGTGGCTACGCCCAACTTGGTGGCAGGCAGGAGGCAGAGCAGGCTACAGGCCACGCCCAGAACCATCAGCAGGACTCACACACACACTCGCGCATCACCTTCCACGAGTGCTGCGATCCGGCCCGGCCCAACCCCCACGCGGTGTGCATCACCTGCCGGGCCTTCCACTCAGCAAACTGCACTGCTGCAGACGAATGCAGGGAGGACCACCACCTTCAGTCCCTGGACGGCTGCTCCAGCTGCGGGCGGCCATGTAGCAGAAATCCCCTGGTGCTATGCCGGTACTGTGGGTCCGAGTACTGCTCTGAGTGCTGGTACCGCCGGCCCGTGGTCTGCATGTGTGGTCAGACCTTTGACCAATCGTCCTCGGTGTGAGTTCTCTCATGTCACGCCATCGCCTCAGTGCCTTCAACTGGAACCGTCCGAGAGCCACAGCCTCCGCTCGATCCTGCCTTTCTTGGCCCCGCCCCCACGCACAAGGGGAAGAGAACAAAAACACCTTTGCTATTGACATTTAATAAAAAGCCAAAAGTGAGACGAGGTCAGTGTGTCACTCAGTCCTGTTTGAGTTAACCTGTAACAGTAAGTCACCACTAGAGGGCAGCATAGCATTCACAAGTATGACCTGCCGCCATCATTTAATGAGGATGGACCTCATTCACCCTGGATGGCTCCTTGGATCCCACAGGTCAGTGACTTTTGGTTGTCATGGCGACAGATGGGTAAGTGCTGAGTTAGATGCCACAAGCAGGCATGAGGAACATGCAGGGGGCTAAGGTCACATTCTGTGGTCTTTATTCACACCATTGAGTCCTACACAGAACCTGCGGCCAGTTTCTGTTGATGTTGGCTGTGACATTGCCATGGCAACGTGAGGCCCAACTCGCTAGTCGTTATGTTCCTGCCAGTGGATGTTGATGAAGGTGCTAGTGTCCATGCTGTCAATGAAGAGGCGGCCGTCCAGGTGGTCTATCTCGTGCTGGACCATGCGAGCCTGCCAGCCACTGGCTCGCCACGTCACCGCCTGCCCCCTCTCGTCCAGTCCTGCACAACACAGAGAGTGATGTCACCCAGAGGAGGAAGTCAGACCATCAGACCTGCAGTCTAGGCGACGTACCGGAAACTTCCACTGAAAGGTAGCGTGGAACAACGGCCGAGAAGCCGGCGACGCTCTCGCAGGCCTCCCGGAACAGGACGGTGCGATGGTCCAACACTCGTAACTCGGGGTTGATGATGACGCGCAGGGGAAGCGCGGACAGACCTCGCGCCTCCCGCATGGCCGCCGGGCTCTGCAGCAGCAGCCTCTCAGGGTACTCCAGCACCACGATGCGTGCGGGGACACCCACCTGCGGCGCGCTGAGCCCAACGCACTCCTGGCGACGCATGACCTTCACCATGGTTGATATTATCTTCTGCACCTCGCCGCCGGTGATGGAGGCAGGGTCAATGGCGGCGGCTCGCAGGCGCAGCACAGGGTCACCCACTTGGCACACATGTGAGTACGGCGGAGTGGGAGGAGCCACCAGCTTCCGCTTCACGTAGCTAAGCAGTGAGCGAACTTTCACATTTGAGGAGTGGGAGCGGTTCAGGGGGGCAAGGTCAAAGGTCAGGGCCGGCTGCAGCACAGCCCTGCACAGGTGCAGTGCACACGCCCACCTCGGACCAGGCATGGTGGAGTCGGGGGTAAGGGGGAGGAGCAGGGAAACTAAACAGAGGGATGGGGGTTAGAGACGGGAACACACACAAGAGAGCACAGCTAAACGCCACTAGGCTAGGCCAGGCCAGGCTAGGCTAGGCTAGGCTAGCCCTGCGTGAATGTGATCGAATGTGTACAGTCGAGCGAGTCTGAGCGGTTTACGGCTAACTCACCGGACTGAGGGACGAAACGAGCGGATGTGTTCCTCTCTCACAGCAGTAGGACACAGGAAGAAGCCGGACCAGGAGTTGATGCACACATCCGGCCGGTGCCCCTTCATAATAAAAGCCCGTGAGGAAACAGAACGATGATCAGTTGTTGTACGTTAGCGCGGTGCGGCTCCTTTTGGCGAAAACAGCACAGATGTCAGTGGAGAAGCAGCGCAATAATGTGTTAAATGTGCGGATGTGTGACCCACCCAAACAATGACGGCTCCGTGTCTGAGCTGCGACCACGATGGGGCCAGAAACTTCGCGGACTTGTCCCAACATGTACACAGTGCGTGGGGCCGTGGGTATCTCGGAGGGTCGCGATCATCACCCGAACACTCACATGGAGGAGGCTGCGGGCTCAGGACGGAGAAGTGCGCCGGAGATGCTTGAAGGTTGGAGAAAAGAAATATGAAAGATAATATTTATCGTCGTCACTACTGATGTTGTACCACTCCAGGGGAACATTGTTTGCTCCTACTTGTCCTCTAACGTGTGGTTTTCCCAGAGTTTCGGGTTGTGTACCGACAATTTTGACTCTGTCTGTGACGCAGAATTTTGTGCAAAAGTAAATGTGGTGTGTAACAGCCATGTTTGCATCGAGTCGCTACATATCATTGATTTTCCTCAGTTTCTGACATGACTTTTGACCTCAACTGGGATGCAGAGGCAGGTTAAGTCCGAGAGTTTGACCTGTAACCCCTGCCCTTTCATTGGCAGATGTGACGCTGGCAGAGCCCCGCAGACTTCGAGCGGCGGCGGCCTGGGCACTGGACGTGGTGAGGAACAGGCAGGTGGGCGACTATGAGGCAGTGATGAAGTTTCTGGAGGCCACGTTTGCTCTGGCACCTCGACTAGTGCGGCCAATCAAACACATGAAGATCATGTTTGGACTGAGAACGCTGGTGAGAGAGAGGTGGATCGACAGACAGAGCGAGCGAGAGAGAGAGAAGGACACTGTGCTGATTCAGTTCCTCTATCTGCTGTCTGGCCCTCAGGTGATGGTGCAGATGCTCCAGGAGGGTCGGAACACTGTGGACGTGGTGCTGCAGACCCTGCGCCTCTTCCCCAAAACACTACCCCAGTACCAGGACCATTGTGTGCGTAATTGTGTGTTGGGGTGTGTGTTTCTGAGTGTGAGTGTGTCAGTGCGTGATGTGTGGTTCTCTGCTACAGACTCGGCGTGAGATGTTCCTCATGAGAAGAACCCATGTGGACTTCAGGCTCCTGGCTCAGTCAGTGGCCCTCAGCAGCAACAGCAGCAGACGGGACGTCTTCATCCAGGTCTACCATGGCATAGTTTGATCCAGCAGGGGGCGCCATAGCGGCGTAGTCACCTGTGATATGTGCTGACCTTCATCCTGCTCTTCCTGGCAGCACTTTGGAGCAGCATACCAGGAGAAGCTGGAGGAACGTCTGCTGCTGTACATGAGGAGGCTGGAGACGCTGCTGCCTCCAGCCCAGGTGTGTGTGTGTGAGTGTGTGTGCGCGCTTGAGTGCGCTCTCGCATGTGAATGACTGATGATGAAGATGATGATGATGAAGGCTGGATGGTTTTGGGTTTTGATCATGTCATAGTCTTACATAACACCTCTGTGTTTCTCATGGGACGCCAGGGGAGTTTTTCGTGCTCTCTGGCAAAACAGTCTGAACCTAATCACGCGAGGTGTTTCTCATGCCCTGTGCCAAAGACTCTGCCCTTGAGTGCACATTGTGAGAAGCAAACAGTGTGGGAAATTATTTATCTGAAATGTATCATGCTTAGCCATCTGCTTTGCTGAACGAAGGAGGCAATGTTCTTACCGTCCTAATAAACAAGCTATGCAAGGGCCAACACGCTGAAGAGAGTTTGAGAGAGACCTGTTGTGCTCCTCCACTGCTCTTCACTTGCAAGTGACAAATGGAGTACTCAGTCTACGGACTGATTCCTCTGAACTGGGGGTGTGTGACCCCAACATGGCTGCAGGAAAAGTGAATTTTAACGCCTCATAATGCCGGCCTGCCTCAGGTCAAACAGCTCCTCCCTGTGGTCTGTAGTAACTATTGCAGCTATTGCATATGATTTATCAGGTAGCAAAGCAAAAGCTCCTCACACTCACCCCCATCTGTAGTTTGCAGTATTTTATCTCGCTTCTCAGTAAAGTTGTGTACAACAGGCACAGTGGGAGGGAGGACGTCAATTTGTTTTTCTGTCCACATAGCAGGAGGAGCAGGAGAGGCTTTCGGGAGCCATTATCGCCGATTCCAGGTCTGTGTCTCCAGGGAAACCTACTGGTGAAGATGTGGCGCATCAGTGTCAACCTGAATCCCAATTGGAGGGGGTTTGGAAATCTCAGGAGAAATTTTCTATCACATCTGGTAAAGAAAGGAAAGAAATACATTCAGCTTTCACCCACACTCACTGAGCCCAGCGTCAACTCTGCCCAGTTGGATTGTTGTCCCTCAGCATTTCATGACCTCTGACCCTGCCACCTTCTCGTCCTTTAGATGCCTCCTCTGGCGGGGCTCCCCACAGAGTCCCGACACAGCATGGAGCAGAGGCTGGATCTCCTCTGGGTGATGTGAGGCAGTCGAGCCATCCAGTAGAGGGAGCCGTTGAGTCTGGCGTGGAAGTGGGCTTCTCTCCTCAGTTCTGCTCCAAACACGGCCGCTGGGTGAGGAGCATCCTGACGGGCTGTCCCGATGACCAGCCCTTTCCTGAGGAGAAAGATGCTTCTTCGCAGTCCCCCATGACCTCCTCGGGGGACCTGACTCCCTCGGACCTGGTCCCGCCTTCCTCACAGGCCGAGCCATCGCCAGCGCCTCAGATCTTTGAGCGGGAATCTGGCAGGAATGTGAGCTCGCCAACAGAAAGCAACAGCAGCAGCAGCAGCAGCCAACCGAGCAGGTCCAGCAGAGAAGACCACCCAGCAGCTATCGAGTCCCTCAGCCCCACCCCACACACAGCCTGCAGCGCCCCCTACAGTAGCTGTCATGTGGAGCCGATCTCCATTGGTGCTTCACCTACAGTAGCTCCACCTCCGCCCAGCCCCACCAGACTGTGCAGAAGGTCCAGACCACCTTCTACGAGGAGGAGATCTTCAGAATCTCTGTGCAGCATTCTTCCTGACGTCCCAGACCA
>OMPJ01011064.1:0-10390 GCA_900312935.1 Carapus acus
GAGCGTCCTGGTCTGGTCATTGAGCCTTATCGCCTGAGAGGAGTGGCGCCTTGAATGGCGTCCCAGTTTTTGAAGAATGACGGCGTCGGCGTTGCCGTCTCGCAATCACAAATGATTCCCAACAAACGCTGCTGGTTGGCACTTTGATGTTCTCCCGACGCCGGCGTCGCTCAACGCCACTCAGCTCCCACAAACCCACATTTATGGCGGATTTATATCGCCGCTACTACGTTTTCTCGGGCTCTGGGCCGCTCATTTGGGAGGAGTTATTGCAGCTCGCTGGGAGGCGGCTCGCAGACGACGGCATGTTTAGGGAATTTTAGACCAAATGTGTTGGATTTTCTCATTTCTCCGGCTCGCCAAGACGGCGTGTTTGGTAGCATTAATATTTCACGCTTTCCTTCGCTGTCAGGAGCCAACTGGGAACGTCAATAAAACTTATTCCACCACGACAAATGAGATTGAAGTGCAAGTAAACTGCAAATAATTAGTTTTCCAGATTTGTCCTCTGATTTCTTTTCTCAACAGGCCTGATGCTAGGAACTTTTGTCCTTGTGATGAAGTCTCTGTTGTCGCTCTTGTGACTACCCCTCTTTGTCATCCGTTTTCACCCAGTGTGTGCGGCGGCGGCGGCGCTCGCTCTTTTTTAATCAGGCTTCTCAACATGTAACAATTAAAAGGAGTTTGAAACACAACCTTTTACCACACAAATGTAAAAAACATCCATGCGTCCGCTCTGCTTTTCTGGGGGAAATTTCCATAATTGCCTCTGAATGCTGCTCCCATTTATTACCACCATCAGATTTTGCGTCTTGGTAGAAATGAGTAATTCTCTGCAGCTGTTACATGCCTCTGCATCTTAAAACAGCCAGACAGGCTCAGCCTCACAAACTCAAATCCATGCAGATGTAGAGGTACAAATGTAGAGATGCAGAGATCTCGATGTAGTATATACAGACCTGTAGAGGTAGAGATGTAGACATATAGATATGTGTAGATATGAGGATGCAGTGAAGAGAGATATACTGTAGATGTAAATTTAAAGATCACATGTGTAGATATAGAGGTACATAAATGTAGATACGTATACATATAAGCAGATATGAAGATATATACGTGTATACATATTGATATACTGATCTGTACAGTAGATGTAAAGATGTCAAGAAATTAGGTATATACATGCATCGATATATGTGGAGAAAAAGATATAAAGGGCACATATATAGATAAAGCATGTGTAAGTGTAGATGTCTATCTATCTATCTATCTATCTATCTATCTATCTATCTATCTATCTATCTATCTATCTATCTATGAGATATATGTAGATATAAAGATCACATCAGTAGGTATAAATGTAGATATACCGATATATCGACTTTTCTGTAGACAGGCAGATTTATAGAAATTAGATGTAGATAGGCAGGAATAGAGATAGATAGATGTAGAGTGGAAAGTATACAGATATGTTAATCTGGATGTAGAAATGTAGGTATGTGATGATATAGGCGTAGATGTGTAGATATGTATACTGTAGATCCATAGAAGATGAGGATGTAAATTTATGTTGATCGGAGCAAGTCCTGTTGGTGCAAACCTGCTCGCTCTGGATTTTTGGCATTCTTGTGGCTGCACGAGAGCGGCGACCTCTGACCTGTGAGGCAGCAGGTCAGGACAGATGGCCGACGCCGGGCGCTGCGGCTCCGTGGCCGTTTGCCGTATTTTCTGAGGTGCGCGCAGACTTTGGACTCTCACTTTGTGAGTCTTCATTCCTCTTAATTTAGAGACCCAAACAGAAATTAGGAGGCAGGCGAGGCAAACAATGCGGGCGTGATTCAGTGGTGATTTGACTGGAGGGGAAGATTATTTCTCAGAGGCTTGATTGCTCCATTGTTCCCTGGCTAAGGAGAGACGTCTCTGGGCAGTAATGGCTGCCTCCCACTTATTGTTTAGAAGTGATCCGTGTTTTCCTCTCGCCTCTTGGCTGGTGGAGATCTGTAAGCTGCACATCTGTTTCCTGGTAGAGGAGACAGCTTAATGGCACGGGGAACAGACGCATTCTTTCCCTTCATTTCAAAGAATTGCTTCTTTATGTCTTTTTATCGTCCGTCACTCAGGAAACTTTTTGTTCCATTTTACCAAAGCGGCTCACCACGGAGACTTCAAAGCGCCAAACAATGCGATCGCGCCGCTCGGAGAAGGGGGACCATCGTTACGCCAGACGTGCCGAGGCGTGGGGGGGACGATGGGGGACGTGGGGGACCTCCAGAACGATCTCATTCGATCGTTCTCGGCTGGGCGATGGGCTCCCGGTGGTGACTCAGGACTCCTGGCAGGTATCTCATCTACTTCGGCACGTGATTGCATCTCGTCCCTGCCGCCGGGCGCTTTTCCAGCGGTTGGCAGTTGATTACGGTGGCGCTGCGAGCGAGAAACAAAGGGCGCCCGGATGGGAAGGCGGCAGAGAGAGAGAGATCTGTCTGGGACCGCAGGCGAGAGACGCGCGAGATGTTTGGCTGCGTGTACCTGTCGCCGGCTGAGTCACCGCGCCAGGCAATCGGATGCTTTTCGGCTTTTTAGCTAACAGCGGCCTTCGATCGGTGAGAATAAACGTGACCGCTTGTCTCGTCGGCTTTGCTCAGGTCTTGGTGGTGCGAAACTTTTGGTGGTTAGACCACAATTTTTGCAGTTGTGTACAAATTCAAACTACAAGCCGCAGAACTGCGGCTTATACACTGGTTCAGCTCATCGATAGATTTTTACATGCTGATGGCCACCGGGGGGCAGCATAGTGGGATGCGCAAGAGTCAAACAGACATGGGGAAAGACAAAGCACAAAAGAAGACACCACAGGTAGTTTGGGTTTGGATTTTGTGGCGCAATTTGGGGAAAAAAGCCGGTCTTAGATTAAAACTTAGTGTTGCGTCTTTTGTAGAGATGTCCGATAATATCG
Source organism: Carapus acus (assembly GCA_900312935.1). Taxonomy (NCBI): domain Eukaryota; kingdom Metazoa; phylum Chordata; class Actinopteri; order Ophidiiformes; family Carapidae; genus Carapus; species Carapus acus. The sequence goes on from OMPJ01011064.1 coordinate 2,957, forward strand.
GCCCACCGATATTATCGGCCCGATATTGGCATAAAAGTCCAATATCGGTATCGGATTTTTTGGCTTTAAAACCGATAAAATAAAAACCAATAAAAATAAAGTAATGCTTGTGTTACACTGAAATAGTGCCTATGCGCTCCTGAAGCGTTTCCCGGCGCACATATCGGTATCGTCCGATTTCGGTATCGGTGAATTGAGAGTTGGACAATATCGGCATATCGGATATGGGCAAAAAAGCCAATATGGGACATCCCTAGTCTTTTGGTGCAAATATCTCATGTTACAACATGAAAACTGGCGGCTTATATTCAGGCACAACTTATATATATATACAAAGTTTATTTCCTTTTCATATTTAGCCAGTGCGGCTTATATTGTGGTGCACTCTATGGTCCAGATTTTTTGATAGTCTGTCCTGTAACCTATCCTGTGAGATGGAGGGGGCTGGGTGTGAGAAGTGGACCTCATCGCATCCCTCAAGTGCCCTCGAGCCCGCGGGCGGCTCCTCTTTTGCTTCGCACCCGAACGTCCGTGAACAAACCTGACAGGTTGTGATCAAAACGTGAAGCAGAAGTAATTCTGAATCAATAGGTTGATTATGTGATGTCTCGGCGCACGCGGCGCATTAATTATATACAATACTTTCATCCTCAGACCATCTGCACCAACAGATGGTTCTTTCAAGATGCTGATTTTAAATTATAATATTGGCCACTAATCAAAGAACGCGCTCGTTCATCTTCGCCGGGTTTGATGTGGGAGCCGAGGCTAGAGGTGAGCTGACCGTCAGTGCCTTTACGGGATCGGAGCGCAGCCTGAGGTCAAAATAACAACTCCAGGACGGAACAAACGATCTGCTCCAGAGTTGCTACTTCTGCCGGCCCGCACGCTTAACATCTCCAGTTAATTCGGCGCCGGAGCCGCACAGCACATTACGCGCCCAGCGTGACCCGGCCATAAGCACAGAAACACCCCCAAAGATGCCATACGGGCGCTACCGCGGCGGGGCAGCTGAGAGCACTTTGGGCAGCGTGCCGGCTCCTCCTGGAATTATCTGTCACATTTAATGCTTTGATAAACATGATAAAACTCCACCAAAGGCAACCAAACCCTCTGCAGAGCTGCTCGCCGCCAGCTCGCTTAGCAAACAGCCCTTAATTAATTCTCTTAATCAGCGCGTACACAAAACAGTAGATCCATTGTCAGTCACCCCTGAAACCAGCGGTGAGTCGATGCCGCTCAGAAACAGACGGTCCCCAGATGTGTGTGTGTGTGTGTGTGTGTGTGTGTGTGCTGGGGCCTCGACGGGCTTCAGGCCCGTTGAAATTCATGAGCATGAGCGGTCACTTTGATAGGGGCCTGCTCATCTACCACGTTAGCATTTTAATCGCACTCGGACCGCCGCGCGTCATACAAGACTTCACACCCCGTACCGCCGGACCCTGCCCGTATCCACAGCAACCGTGTCTTCAGCTACGTGGTGTCAATCACAAGAGAAGTCACCGCAGTTACTCCCATTTAGGCCCGTTTTGCGCTTCAAAGGCAGATGAAGTGGTTGGAAACAATGGCAGCCAAAACGTTTCTATACCTCAAATTGCTGCCGAGAGGTTTTTATCGCGTTCGTTCGTACTGTATTATTCCTTTGGGAGCTTGCTTTTAGGCGTCACGCCGCCTCCCTCATTATCTGAGGAGCCGCCGTCTGCTCGCCAAGGCGCCCGGGGAGCAGTTAGCGGTTCAGTGTCTCGCTCAAGGACGCTTTAACATTGGACGCTTTTAAGGACGGGGCTGTGATTGACCAGTGACCTTGTAGTTCTGAGACGAGCGTGCCGCCTCATTAGCCCAGCCGCCCCCCATAACTGATCCGGTCCCAGCGGCACTGTGGAGCGGGACCACCACCGCCGGGCCCGGGAGAGGGCGATTGGAGCAACGCTAGACTCCGATAAATGGAGTCTGTACCCAAGTCTCTGGACGTAAGCGCCCAGCTTGCACTGCAGCCGCTAGCCTGCAGGTTTATCTACAGACGTCCGACATCAAACTGTCACCAAATGCCACCTGAGCGTCCCCGTTTGAAGGCAGCTTCCTCTCTTTGGCGGACCGGTCTGATCCAATCTCTCGCCAAAATCACTTTTTCCCCCCCAAAGTGGTTTTAGGGGAAGAAACCTTTCACGCAAATCATCCTCTATCAAAACCGTGGTCGAAGCAGCGCGACACATCAAAGACCGGCTCCTCAAACGCTGTGCCGTGTGTGGCGGCTGCAGATGGAAGGAGTTACTCGATGTGAAATTGGAAAGTGTCAGTTGTCGTCGTCCTTACTTACCTTTCCTCCCAGCAACTCCCGTCCTGTCTCTGCAGACAGAGACAGACCGATTGGGACACGAGGGGACCTGCGGGCCGCCCGCATCAGATGAGTTTGTTTGAATCAAGACGTACGTCCTTTGAAACGCAAACCCTTTTTAGCCGCTAGCTTGCGTTTCTCGATATAAGTTCACGTGGGCTAATAGCCCTCAGCTCCCGTCTCCAGTCCCGTGTCCACGCGCGCTTTGATTTGATTGGAGATGCTTTGTTGGAGTCATTTGAGATCTTTAACGGAGCCTGAATCGGATCAGAGCCCCGTTCTTGCCTGCACGATGCCTAGCAGGCAGGCAGAGCGCACAGTAAACAAACTCTACCTCTTTCCATATGCCTTCCCTTTTTGTTTTTTTCCCCCTCTGCCTCCTTCCCGAGTGTATCATGTTGTCAGGTAAGGACGACTGCGCGCATGTGTGTGCGTGCTCGTGTGTGTGTGTGTGTGTGTACCTGCGTTCTCCTTTTAATCCGTACAGTGGCGGATCAGAGGGCGCGCGGCGCGCTGGGAGCCATGAATAATGGCTGCTGCTCATTACGAACGACCCCGGGTGTGCGTGGGGTGAGACGGGCCGCGGGGCCGAACAGGGAGACACGCTCGCTCTCTCGCTCTCTCATGTCTACTTTTGGCTCTGGTCCTCCAGGTTTCGACGACCGGGACACCGACCTGTTCTTGTGCGACACCAACACGTGCAAGTTCGACGGGGAGTGTCTGCGCATCGGGAACATGGTGACGTGCATCTGCGACTTTAAGGTAAGGGGATTCTTTTTTTTGATGTATATTCCTGATTAGGACGGCGGGGAAAGCGCCTGCACGCATCTGTTTTTTGTGGAGATAAGAGGAGGGGTGAGAACGAGTTGTGCGACCGTGCCAAACCGGAGCCAGGACGCGTTTATCCACACACACATAAATCACCCCGCTGATCTATTGATTGATCAGCAACAGGTGAGGGCCTCGATAAACATCCGCAAGCCGAGGGGCCGGTGTGTTTTTATTTACGCGCTAACGGAAACAGCGCGACACGGTGGCGTAGCGATTAGCCGCGTTCCCCATTAGCGGTAGGCCCCCTGGAGTTAGCATGTTGCCTTGAATCAGAACCATTTGCGTTAGATTAATGCTCCCGCCATCGTCTGCGACAAAGGCAGCCAGCCCCAGTCCGAGCCGGTCCCAGGGCGCGGGGCTGCGGCCGCCCTCCGCTGCTAATAGCCACGGTACATTGGGTTAAATGCTGAATATAAATTTTCCTGTGGGGACAGTAAAGCACAAGTTGAATGTAAAGCGAAGCGACGGCGAGGCGAGGCGAGGCGAGGCGAGGCGGCTAGCGTAACGGCGACTCGCTCATTGATTCGCTTTAGAGCAAATGGACTCCAGCTTTGACCTTTAAGGACTTCCTCCTCCGTCTGAGGTTTTTGGAGCAAAAGGAGCGCTACGCCGACGCCATCGCGCCGCGCAACTCGTGCGATCCCAGTTCATTTTCACCTCGCGACGGGCGCGGTGCCGTTAAAGGTGAAACCGCCGGCTGTAAACCGGGACGCGGCGCCACGCTAATGAGAACATCCTTAAGCACGTGTGGCCGTAAATGTACCGCGCAGGAAAAAGTAAAGATGCTGGAAATGAGGCCGTATTTTTAAGAGCCAGATAATCAACAGGATCGAAGTCCATTGTCCTGATTGGACGTTATTAGACTCGGGGGAGTAGCTGCGCAGCCTGCGCGGCGTTTATTGCTCTTTATGAAACCCACGTCACTCTCGGCGGCCACGGTTGCCTCTCCGCATCCATAAGCAGCACCGCCCGCGCCCAGAGCCAAGACCTCAAAGCCTCGTGCTAATGGCATAAATCTGTGAAATGATGGTGTTCTTGATAATGACTCATACTTAACTTTATGAGCAGACCTGTAATAAAACGGGGGCGAGGCAGTCGGCTGAGTATTGATTTTGGTGTAACCTTTGCGAGCCTTGTCGACTAATAACGCCACTTTATGCAGAGCCCAGCACGGGATCTCTGCACGCATGGACGCTCCGTTTTGTTTTATATTTGATTTTTCCTTTTTTATCAGCGCGTCATCGGCGCGACCGGGCACTAAGAGCGCGGACGCTCGATTGGATGCCGGCTTTTATCTCAATTTCCTTCTTCCCGGGGAGCGAACGTGAGCCGAGCCCCGCAGATAAATGACATTACCGCTCCATTCCTCACCGCCAGATCTGGCGCTGATACCGCCCTCGCCGTGCAGCCGGGCGCTTCCTGTCCTCTACCCTCATATTCTGCCGGTCTGAGGTGGACGCCGCCTCGCGCCTTTCCGCGCACAGAGCCCGTCGCGTGGCCGTCACATCCATCAGCTCAAACGTGGCCTTCCGAGGACAGGAGGCGTCGCGGAGCCCTAAATTAAGCCGTCATCCTTGATCACTGTCAATTAGATGGGTCAAAGACTTTTCGTGGGTGAGATGAGGATGGGGGGGAACCGTCAAAGGTGCGGAAAACGCAGAGTCCTGCACACACGGGTGCAGAGAGGCCACGTGAGGCAGCGAGCGGCCTGTGTGCGAGCAGGAAGTGAGTTTGATGTGGTGGAATCAATGAACACTATTCATTGCCAACATGCATTAGATTCACCTCACACTGGGTCCTGAAAGGGGCCCAGACTTCCAATCACAATCCGCACTCGCCGACGCCGCAGCCTCGGCCAGGCCCCAAACTATCGCTTTACTGTCACGACGCCACGCAATCATTACACGCTCAGCACCTCATTATGCCGAGGACCGCCGGCGCCGGCGCCGCTCTGACTTTCAGGTCACGGGGAAGAATACGGGGGAAAGTTGCCGGCGGTTTCCAGGCCGGGAAAGATGCGATCACCTTTGCAATCGTGGGGAAGAAAAACCGTGTTCCTCGTTTGGAGCCAGAATCCCTCTCCAGTCATCACGGCGGCTGTGCTTTTAACAACTGGAGCTGAGTTTGCGGCGCCTCGGTGGCCGTTATTGTGACTTTACTGCGCTTAATTACGCTTGGATGCGCTTCTCAATTTCATTAAGTGAATTAGTGGGGAAATCCTCCACGGTTTCGCAAATGTCAGGCTGAGGTGTTGAAACAAAGCCACAGACTCGGAGGAAAGTCCAGAACTTTCTGTGATGATGCTCCTGACGTTTCCCGGTGTTGAGGGATGATTTTTGAGGATGTTGCGCACAGCGAGGGAGTGACGACGAGTCGGCGTTTCTCAGCATTGTTCCTAAATTATGAATTTGGTTGATTAAAAAATGATTCCCTGGGTTATAACGTTGTAGAATTCTACTTATGAGCGGAGGAAAAATAATAACTCACACTTGTCAAAAGCAACAATTGGCTGAAGGCGGATTCAAACCAGGGAGGAGTCATAATGCATAAGAAAGGCAGAGGTAAAAATGCTTTTTTGGAGGATATTTTTTAAAGTTTAGAAAATAAGTAGCGGTAAAAAACAGCCCAGATCCGAATGATTTTTTGAAGGCATGGGGATCAGCAGAGGCAGGGCTTTGGAAAGCTCTGCGTGTGATCCGGGGATGGATCATTTTGTTTACAAGTGAAATATTAAATTGCAGCAGGCTGCGTGTTGGAATGTTCATAGAAGACCTCAGCGTTTGAGGGCTCCTGCTGAAGAACTCTGAGACGAATTGGAGACAGATGATAGCGCAGCTGAAGCCGGGATGCGGTGGCATTTATGTCAGCGCCGCTCACAACCGCCGTGCTGACAACAGGCCGGGGTCAAGCTTTCCAGATGGGTGGAATACAATACCAAAAGTGCCAGAAAGTTCAGCCAGTCACTTTGAATACTTTTCAGCGCTAGCATTTGAGTGAGGTCACCCAGAGCGAGCGCTGCCACAAAACGCAGTCGGTGATATTTGACGGTCGGTAGCCAGGGACAATGGCCTCGTTTGAGCGGCGGCGTTTGTATACAATCTTTTTTTTTTTTTCCACCCAGGATTATTGGAACATTTCACTCGGCGCGGCACGTAGAGTGATGACGAATGGCCAGAAACTATTTATTCGGTTCCAGAATAGTTGGTTTGTGATTGGCTGTAATCCCCACGGTTGGCGTTATGTTTGTGATTACACAGATGCCACGAACAAAGTGCGGCACAGAACATTCTACATCTCCTCCGCCTGGCTACACTAACATAAAGCCTCCCAGGATCCCACATATCCCTGCCTCCAATTATCTATAAATATTCTTAGCTCAGCGCATGTCACGATCGCGACAAAGTCGTCAAAGTCAGAAACTTGAACAGACGTCTCAAAGCAGAAGTTGGCGGCGGCTCTGCAGTTTCTGACAGTTGGATCGCCTCGGAAATAAATTCGGGCGTAAACAGACAAAAATCAGTTTGCCTCGAGCTACTGCCGTGGCGAGATAAGATGGCTGACAAGGTACCTTGAGAGACATGCAGTGATGGTACCTCAGCAGCATCAGGGAGGTGCCCCAAGTGCCTTGAGGATGTAGGCACTACGCTTTCCGACGTACTAAAGGAGTTACACCAGTCGTGTCCACACCAGATGGTTTCTGGTTCAAATTCAGATTAATCACTGTTTTGATTCCTGATGGTTCAGAATAGCGGTACTTTGTGGATGTGCGTGAAATGAACCGATCCGGGCGAAGGATTTCTACCCCCCTTACACCTCCTGAGAACATCTTGATCGGTATCCTGTGTCAGCAGGAGATGATTGGAATTGATCAGTCATTAATGGCTTACATCCCCCTGCACACCATTACAGTAACACAATCTGTGCTCACACACACACACACGCGCGCGCAGGCACGCAAGCAAGCGAGCAAGCAGAGTGCATCCAGGGCAGCGCTGCCTTCTTTACCTGACAGGCGCTGGGACAGATGCACAACAGAGAGTACAGCCTCTGACATCCGCGTACGCATTTAGCATCGTAATGCAGACTCAGACAGACAGCACCACATATTTATCGACTTCATATAAAAGCGTGTGGGATGATGGTGGAGGCACATTTGGATTTTAATATGCTCCCTGCTGCTTGTTTGATGTGGCTACCATTCGCTCTAATGCTTGATTGCTCTCCCGCCTTTCACTGCCGGATGCTGGCTAATGTTAGGTGGAGGCGGA